>CACRXK020002173.1:0-45749 GCA_902702795.2 Paramuricea clavata
CACGTAGCAATATCTGCCTCGTACCCAGGCGCTTACATGAAGTATTCAGGTATTCAGTTGTTTTCCCATCAGCCCCTTCGCCATCTCTCCCCACTACACGGGTAAAAATTGATCAGGTTGTTCAAACAGTAGCGAACAATGTTGTGCTGCACCCCGTGAACAATATTGTTAACAAGTTGTTCCGAGTTGTTCAATCATCAATATTGTTGCAAGTTGATAACATGATTGTCAACAAGTTGCAACAACGTTGATGGTTCAACAACATTGTTAACAATATTGTTCACGGGGTGCAGCACAACATTGTTCGCTCCTGTTGTGAACAACTTGCATCAACATGATGATTTTTACGCGTGTACAATACTTCATGTAAACACGTCATATGGGCATTACTGTTTTTTTACAAAGAGACGCCTGGGTACGAGGCAGTAGCAATATTGTTCAATTTCTTGAAAAGCCTTTACCATGTCAGACTGCTGAGTCTGGATGGATAGTCTAAGTCGAGCAGGTACAGTAGAACAACGCCAGGAAGTAAAGATGGCTTTTACAGTTTCGCTATTCTCGAATGTTGCCAATAGCTCCATGTCATGATCAGCCCTGATACAGTATGTCATTGGGTCTCATTTGCAGCCAGGTAGTCAAGTCTGTGTCTCCTTCCTTTTGAGGAAAAAACAACACAAAAATAGTTTTGGTAACAACTACACAACTTTCATTAATTAACAGCTTATGTTTTCACTAACAAGCTTACAAGCTATCCCCAGGGGTTATAGACAGAGCGAAATACTATGATGGATGGAACAAGAGACACTGGCAGATAGTTTTTGTTAGCCCATAATAACTTTATCTCAACTATAGGAAAGCTCAAAACTAAGAAGATGTATATGTACAGTGTACACTAAATTTGATTCAGGCCTTACTAAATGAATTTTATAAAATGAAAGTATAACCTCACCTCAACAAAGTTTATGATGTCCAGTTTGCTCTTAGCAGGTTGACTTTTTTATTTGAAGAGTGAATTAAATGTTCTTCATTAGGTGAAGTACTTTCTGTAGAATTACATACATAAAAAATAATATTAATTAAGTTACCGGTACATTTTTAATAAAAGCATTGTGATATTTTGAGAGCTAAAAAATGCAATTTTGATTTTTCATATCATTTATTAGCTACCGGTACAGCATAAACCAAAATGCAATTTTCATTTATTATTTTCTATTAACGACACCTAATGTCGCTGCTAAATTCAGGGATGGAAAAAATATTTTACTTTCTGGGACCGCAAGAGAACATTGAACATTTTCCGTAAATAGTCAAGTAAATGGACATTTGGACACTGTAATTGTGTGACACTAACAAGTTGTCAAACTGGATGTCATGCTATATTTCACAGGAAAAAATATTTCACTAAGAATCTTAAAATATAACATAAAACTGACATGCATCAAGGGTCTGATCCTAAGGGTAAATACAGATACCAAAAAAGCTAGGGAACTTTTAGGGGACACTATCAGGGAGATCATGCATGCTCCATTGCTCCCCCCAAAAAGTTTGTCCCAGATCAACTAAAAATGCATTTGCCATACAACATTTTTTACATCGTTCTATAGTCTAATACATTTATACACTATCGCACTATTAAGATGGTTACACTTATAATTGCATTTCTGAGGTCATGGTGTGAATTTTCCTCTGAATTTCTCTTTTTATTTGAATTATTACAATTTTTCTTTCTTGGGAAAATATTTTCTGGGAACTCAAAAATTTTCTGGGACCAATGGTCCCGTGGTCCGATACTTTTTCCACCCCTGGTGCTAATGAATCCAATGTTGGTACCGGTACTCTAATTAATAAAAAAACAAAATATCATTTAATTACCAGATCACTGTTCATGTGGTGGCTTCATAACTCCTTTTGAAATGCCATGATAGTAAATAAGTGGGTCCAATTGGTCAATCAGCTGCTGCTTTTCACAATTCCTCATGTATGCACTTTCTTCTGCTTCTTTGGATTGATTGAGGCTCCTCCGATCTTCTTCAGCAACCTGCAGACATATTGATGAGTGATAATGTAAATTTTTTGAAAATAACCGCATACCTTATTCCAAAGTTTTTATAACCATGATACTGTAGCTCATATATACCTTACTCAGTAGTCAGTGGTATAGGCTCCTCCGATCTTCTTCAACAACCTGCAGACATATTGATGAGTGATAATGTAAATTTTTTGAAAATAACCGCATACCTTATTCCAGATTTTTTATAACCATGACACTGTAGCTCATATATACCTTACTCAGTAGTCAGTGGTATAACTTTAGTTTTTTGACCATTTGTCATCAGGGCAAGTTCAACTTGCCAAGTTGGATATGAAAATTAGTTGCCATGAATAAAATTCACTTGCCATGAGACAATGGCCACTGGGGTACCCAGGTAGGGGCTATAAATTAAGGGGACAACATGTCGACACATTCTTCCACTGCTCTAGATGGCTATGTTATACTGCTTCAGACCTGGCTGTGGCCCACAGAAAAACAAAATTTGAATCCATGCACAAGTACAACATGCACTGCATAAAGAATTTATCTGGCAATGAAAACATAAACTTGATGCCCAGCTTTTTGTGACAATGATATTCACTTGCCCCAGGCAAGTGTTAAATTACAACTGTGTTACTTATTGAAAGCATAATGATATAACTTGGCATCCTTAACCAATTAACCACCATCACTCTCCCACTCACAAATAAAATTGTCTGGCATTAGGCAGGAATACAATAAAGGGTGCGATGCAACTTCATGGGTTAAAATTTGACATTTTGACTGTGGGACCATGATTTTTCGGACTCAAATTGACCATAATGACTCAAATTTTCCCATGAAAGGAAATGAGTAATTTATTTGTAATCATTATATTATGTAGGATAGAGTTTATAACATGAGAAAGAATTTTTGCAGCAAAATCCATTAGATTGGTATAAAATGTAACGGCGATGGTGTTGGTATTTGTGATTTAATATGCTATTGCCTCATATTCCAGAAAACATTCATATGGTAATGATTTAACCTCAGTTGTCCCCGAGCCGGCGGCGCGAAGCGCCGTGCGAGGGTACTAATTCCCCCCGGCTATATACACCCGGGGAAACGAAAGCATTAGGGAAGTCTAAAGTTCATCAATGAGCGCGGGCGTCGGTCACCAACGATGGGTGGTCATCCTCACTGATCTCAAAAATATGGCGGACTGTCATGAATAGCGGACACTGATTGGTCCAATTTAAAGTTTGCATTATAACGACTGCATGACGACAGCGAAATAGCAAACATTTCTTGATTTGATGAGTTGATGATTGATAAATTTGTCAAATTTCTTGCAAATATTCTTCATTTTTGCTCATATTTCTGCAAGATTTTGTAAATTTCAAGAAAGAAAGGGCCAAAGGATCAGCTAAAAGAAGGGAGCCGACGTTAACGAAGGTAAGTTTGTTTTAAATATTGATTTTATAATGGCTTTAAAACCCGACGGCTTTTCCGTATATCAAACAACTAAACAAGACATACAAGACAGCATATAATTTCAGTGTATCTTTAATATTGATTCCCTTTTTTATTATATTGAATTTTTTAAATAAAAAATAAAGCAAAGTTATTTGCAAGCGAGAATTTGAAATCATTTTATTGCAAACTCAAAGTTTATCGATAATAGTTAAAGGCAGTTTAGTTTTATAAAGAACACTTTAAAACGTTTTGTGAATTGTTTGTTGTTGAATTTTACCTTAAATTGAAGCTTGTATTACGTATAATTACATACCTAACATATATATGTTGAGAAATTGATAATTTTGTAATTAAAAGTGATATTTTTAGGCGATTTTCATTTGTAAGAATATTCTTAAAAAATTATCGTGTTACCATAACAACTACTTTAGATACTTCATGTTCGGAAAATACAACGGTTTTGTCAGCAAGGCGAGGGTTTCTGCATGCATGTATTTTCTAGTATGTGAGATAAGTGCTACTTGTTTCAGTAACCCGTTGAGTGATGGCACTGACAGGTAAAATCATCTGACATTATACGGAGTAAAACAATAAAGTTGTGGCACAATGCAGCTTATGCAATGTACGGCCTAGTGTAATATCCCGTTAACACCCCATCTCATCTAGCTTGCAATATGAACTCTATCGACTGTTTACGGTAAAGTGAATTATACTACTTCTTTCTGGCCTAGGCAGGATCCCATTATTTGTTGCCGGGATTGCATCTGCCAGGACGAGAAATTCTTATACAAGCACTCTATCATCCCTGCCAGGCGGAGACGCGGGGTGTATTCCGTCTATATATTAAACACACCATCCTGGATTAAAACCTCCTGTCCAGCCATGCCATTATCACATAAACAGGCACAATATATCACACACATATATGCAGGGTTAGACATGAGTGAAGACACTGGCGTTATACAGGTGAAAAAAAGTAGGGCGCACTGGGGCACATTCCCGCTCAATGCCAATGGGTTAAATATTAATTTAAAGTCAACCATTTACATGCTATAAACCAAGAAATATGCACTGAACTGATAAGCTAATATTATAATCAATTCTATATATTGAGTTAACAATTTTATGATTCAGATAGATAACATTGTAATTGTAAGTTTAATACCCTCAAATAATTTTCATGTTTTGGCTAATAATAGGCTTGAAGCAATCAGCAAGTAAATATTATTCATATTCACATATTGTTTTATGATATACTATGTGGGTTCAAACATGCTTTCTCCAGTTTTGTCAACCAAGTGGCAAGTGTAACCCAGTATTTACTATGTGTTTATTCAAAATTTGAATTGTTGATTTTAACTAATATTTGACCGAATTGAAATGAAATAATTCAATATATAAAACCTCTCGCGCGCAAATTCAAATTTAGCAATAGCAGACAGCCACAACAGGCTATAACAGCCACAAGATAAAATGAGTAAATACGGTCGATGTACGTTATAATTATACGATATAAACAGTAATATTTCATACCTGAGATCAATAAGCCTTCGGCAGGATTCGGAGTCACTTATCCAGAACCAAATATGATAAAAAACACGATATTCTTGAGCGAAAGTCGAAAATTTGTAAATCACACTTGATACTTGATATACGATATCCCACAACTCATTGCGCGCGTGGCCCTTGTCTTCTAAAATACATACACCAAAAAGCGCTCCCAATCTATCGCTAGCTTGAAACTATAGGAAGCATTTATAATCTGGCCAAAAAAATGGTTATAAAAAAATGATAAAAATTCTTATAAGCGAATAATGAGACATATTTTCTAAAAAAATTATATGCCAATTGCAATAATATAAAATTTTTATCGTTTAACGTATCGCATGTCATAACATTTGACAGCATTAACCGTGATGTCATAACATGTCGGTGATATTTACGCAAAATCTTGGGTAAATTTACACTTCATTTTTTGCGGTGGATCACTCAGGCAGCGTAGATAGACTTACTTGAACCGTCCTGACCGCGTAGCTCAGTTGGAAGAGCATTGGGCTAGTATTCCAAAGGTCGTAGGTTCGAATCCCACCGTGGCCGGGCATATTTTTCAAGCTCGCCCGGTGTGGATATACACTCAGAGTAACACCACAAATATCATATTCACCTGAGTACACTACACCAACACAGAAAAAAAAAATTCATATATAATTGTTATTTTTCAATAGCAGCAATTCATTGGGCATATTCAAATTCATTGTGATATCCGCCATGTTGAAACTGCGACAATTCAGGACAGATCCGTTCAGCTTCAAATTTGACAAAAAAGTGAAAGATATACAATATTACAATTAGGTTTATTCAATTCAATATCATATCTCGTTTTAGCCATGCAAAAGTTGCCAAAAGAAAGGTTTTGATATATGCGATAAATAATATTAAACTTTATTTCAAGATTGTTTTTCTAATTATAAGAATATTATTCTAGGATGGAAAAATGTTATTCTTAAAATAAGAAAAAAATTCTCTCGAATATTCTTGCCCGGTTATATTTTCTTATTTTAAGATTTTTGTTCTTAAAACTAGATTTTTTTTCTTGAAATATTTCTTGATAAGAAATATTTACTTAAAATAAGATCCGTCCAACCCCCCCATAAAATTTATTAAATGTGCGCCCCTGCCGGTTTCCTAAACATCTTGAGTGTCCAGTTCCAGTGCAGGACTATTTAAGGTGCAATGCTAACCAACTTGTGCATAATAAATGAGATTTGTAATTGTGCAGTTAATATTTTCTGCGGCAACAATTTCTGTTAATTAATAATATTAAAAATATATAGCCATTGTTACCGTTTCGCATTACAGAATATGTTCACGTATATCAGTTATCAATCAGCCGAATACACAAATCACGACCGATGACAAGTTACAGCGGCCTTATAGCCTATTGATCGGATTCAGTGGCGAAGACAATACACTGATATGAAGATTTTAATTAAACAGGTCCTTAATATAGGATTCACGAGATTGTTGAAAGATCTAATTATATCTGAAAAATATAATTTGAGTACGTGACCACTGAGTAGGTGAACAAGGCGGGAACAATGCTATACTTAATACAATGCTTAACACGCGAAGTTCTAACTCTCGTTTGGGGGGGGCGGGGTTGGGACATCACCCAATGTTGTAATATTGAAGTTTTGTCGGGCAAGTTTAAGAATTTTACATAATTTATCGAAAAGTAATAGTTGTAGGGAAAATTTCTTCCTCCCCCCCCCTCTCGCCAACTGTTATGATGGTTCTGACGAACCGAAATTGCACAATTCCTTGTAAGTCATATGCGAATAAGACTCGCTACCAATTACCGTTGTCAATGCAAGGGTGGCGCCAGAAGGGGGGGGGGGAGGACTATGTTTTGTAAGCAGTATGTTTTGTAGTGGTGTTAAACAGACTGTTGAAGACAATTGTATCCTCAAAATGAGGCAAATATCGTCAACAAATACCATTGGAAATACCGAAAATTCAAAACATTTTTGGAGGGAGCATTCTCCCCCCCCCTCTCCCCCTCCGAGAAAGGTTTTGCCTGTACGAACGTAGCCCCCTGTCGTGGACCTTTTCCCGCCACGACTAGTTCAATGGGTGGAGCGGCGACCGGCGGTCCAGAAACCTAAAGATGTCCACTCGAAACAACGAATTTTTCGTTGTTCTCTGCAGTGAATAATATGAAACTAGTTTTTCATATCTCTCAGGATGATTCCAGGGTTTATTTTAACGTGCAGTTCTACACAAAATGTTCTGTTTTAAACCCATTTGCGCAGTTCTTAAAACACAAATGTGCAGTCACCAAACTAACAAAAATAGCCTTAATTAAAACAGTCCTCACATTTACTCGTTACCCCTAGTGGATGCTCCAGAAAATTCCAGAAATGCTGTCATTAAACGAGCACCAATTACAAACTAATATAAACGTTTTCTGGGGGAGGACTCCAGACCCTCCTATTTTCCTCACAAATCACTTACGTGCTCGGGTAATGGAAAATAACCTAAAATTGGGGCAAGCGAACACCCCCTAGCTCCCGCACCCAAAATCGAGTTTGTCTGGCCTTTCTCCAATTCTCCCACCCAACCACACCATTATTCTGTCACCTATATGCAGGTAAAAATCCTTCGCCCCCCTCCCAGTCAAACACCTGTTGCCTTCGTAACATCCCTATATATGTGCAGTTCTAAATTTTTCTTAAAATAAACCCTGGATGATTCTGAAATACTAACGAATGTGTACATCAAGCATTGAGTTCCAGGTAGCGATGAACAATATATTATGTACGAGCCTAATAGAAGGATTTAAATTACTGAGAAAAAACCTTGCTCTTGCTCATGGAAGTTCATAAAGCCTTCGAAAATCCTTTCAAAATTCATCTTCTGCATTTTCTCCTACAGCTTCTTGAAGAGAATATCTTGATTTTTTTAGACGATCCCTGCGCGAAAAACGTATGTGACCATTCTTGTGAAGTGGTCAGAAATAGAAATGGAACTTCAACTGGAAAATGTCGTTGTCGAAGTGGTTATTATTTACGAACTGATGGCAAAACATGTGTTGGTTAGTAGAGAAAGCATTTTATAAAATAGCCTTTTAAAAACACGGGCGCTGATTGGTCAAAAGCTCAAAAAAAAGTGTTTCTATTTAACAATTAGTCGCCGAAGGCGAGGTGGTTATCGGTGAATAAAAACCGAGACGAAGTCGAGGTTTTTATTCACGATAATCACCGAGCCTGAGGTGAATAATTGTTTTAGTACAATTTCATGGGTGATTATTTGGAAAAAAAGATTAAAAATGCACATTTCTTCGTCTTTTAATTGACAAAACGACTTCGGCCGCCATTTTGAAAATCGCTTAGGTGATTATCGCGTAATAATCACCTCAACGGTAACCAATCAGTGTGGAGAATTTTCAATAATCACCTATGTAATTATACTAATTAACAATTTGTCGCCGAAGGCGAGGTGATTACAAGCCTATATTCACTGAGCCGAAGGCGAAGTGAATATAGGCTTGTAATCACCGAGCCTGAGGCGACTAATTGTTTTAGTATAAATTTCCAGGTGTTTACAAACAATAATCCACACAACTTTATAAAAATTCACTTCAAATAAATTTATTTTCGCTATATAAAATAGTTTGTTTACAAAATTTAAATCTCAGACACGGCTCTGTGTCGCGTTGCGACTAAGCCAGTTTTTTTCCAAATAAAAGCACGTAAAGTTTAATATTTTACCTTGAAATATTTTTAAACCATATTTTGTAGCTTGTTTGAGCTTTTTCGGAATGCTATCTTCTTTAATTTTGGCAATTTCCTCCTCTGTTACTACGGCAAAACGAGCAGCCATTTTGAAAAAAAAAGCTATAGTCACTGACCAGTGACTATCACTTCAGACTTCAGAGACAGTGAATCTTGACCAATCAGAATGCAGAAAAATCAATAGTCACCTGGAAATTTATACTAAAACTCGATAGAAACACGGGGAATTTTCGCGCGGGTTGCGTGGATTGCGCGGGAGTTTAAAAGACAAAATACAAACAATATTTAATATTGAAAAAAGTTGGAAAACGTCCAAAAACGCCGAAGAACCGTGAAAAAAGGCAAGTTGAACGCTTTGCTAATTTAGGAAGCGAACACCTAAAGCACAAAGCACAGTCAAAGTTACAGCATACCTTGTATCTGTTTGACTGTTTTCCAAGCTAAGATATTTTAATTTTACTTTGTCTTTTTAAAAAATTATTTCCTCGCGACGTTTTTAATCATGTTTACTATCGTTTTTAATCGTTTTTAATCATGTTTAAACGTTTACTAACTATGTAAAACAGTGCTTTCTTTGCAAGAATGTAGGCCTACGTTGTTGAGTGAACTATATACCGCTTTAATTAATAACTGAGTAAGCCTGTTAAAAAGTCTTAAAGTAAGCCTGTTAAATTCTTGTCAGACTTCTATGTTTATAAACAGTCGCATGGTTACCATCGGAAAATATCGCGATGTTCAGGTATGTTCCGGGAAGATGTCGCGATATTCCGGCATATTCCGTGATATTCCGCCATATTCCATGATATTCCGTAATATTCCGGTATTCCGGGTTTCACAACGCCCTGTTAAAAAGTGCTGTTTGTTGTTTTGACAGTGATATACTTGTTTACTTGGCTATGGCTATGCTTTAATTCTTATTTACACGAACGTATATTGAGATATAATTAATATTTGAATGAATGTAATTAAAATCAATAAATTTATATTTTTATTGTTTTTAAAAGGCTATTTAATAAAAGAAATAGAAACCATTTTTTCCGTGTTCCTATAGAGTTATAGAAACACTTGTGAAAGTTTGGGAGAAACTCGAAATTGCGTGGAAACACTCGCACTTCGTTTCTCCCAAACTTCCACGCGTGTTTCTATATTAAACTCAAAAGAAACACGGAAAATGTTTTCTATTTCTTAAATAATTTGTAACTTGTTCGTTATATATGTTCGTTTACATTATATTAACTTATTATATAACATGCAAATGCATGTACTTTAATATACTAAAAAAATATCACAACCAAAGTATTCTTAAGCCCCGTTTACACTACGCTCAATTTTTGGTACGGCACGGATAAAATTGGTACCCGTACCACTTTTTTGGTTCTTGGACTACCTATTTAGGATTCACTTACGTGCTCGGGTAATGGAAAATAAGCTAAAATTGGGGCAAGCGAACACCCACTAGCTCCCGCACCCAAAATCGAGTTTGTCTGGCCTTTCTCCAATTGTCCCACCCAACCACACCATTATTCTGTCACCTATATGCAAGTAAAAATCCTTCGCCCCCCTCCTAGTCAAACACCTGTTGCCTTCGTAACATCCCTATATATGTGCAGTTCTAAATTTTTCTTAAAATAAAACCTGGATGACTCTGAAATACTAACGAATGTGTACATCAAGCATTGAGTTCCAGGTAGCGATGAACAATATATTATGTACGAGCCTAATAGAAGGATTTAAATTACTGAGAAAAAACCTTGCTCTTGCAAGTTCATAAAGCCTTCGAAAATCCTTTCAAAATTCATCTTCTGCATTTTCTCCTACATCTTCTTGAAGAGAATATCTTGATTTTTTTAGACGATCCCTGCGCGAAAAACGTATGTGACCATTCTTGTGAAGTGATCAGAAATAGAAATGGAACTTCAACTGGAAAATGTCGTTGTCGAAGTGGTTATTATTTACGAACTGATGGCAAAACATGTGTTGGTTAGTAGAGAAAGCATTTTATAAAATAGCCTTTTAAAAACACGGGCGCTGATTGGTCAAAAGCTAAAAAAAAAGTGTTTCTATTTAACAATTAGTCGCCGAAGGCGAGGTGATTACAAGCCTATATTCACTGAGCCGAAGGCGAAGTGAATATATAGGCTTGTAATCACCCACAGGCGGCCCAATTTCGCAAGGGTCAGTATAGACTTATAGTATAAATGTATATTATATTAATGTATATTATAGTAAAAATATGTCGTAAAATGTAAATTTTAAAATGAAATTGACTTGCCTATTTGATAGTGTGTGTTCTCCTTTTATTCCTCCTTTGTTGGACTAATATTTTCCGAGACTTTGTACTCGATGTTACTAGTATACATGAAACATGATAAAGGCTAACGATTCCCGATCGTCGATACGACGGCACGGCACTTCGAATCGAAAATTCTCACACTCAAATCGCTTTATTCTCAAAAAAAATTCGCGAGCATGTACAACAAATGCCGTTCTTTGAAAATACAGAGGTATTTCGGCGAGATGTACAAGTTTTGGACCATATTTTAACAATGGAAATCAAAACCCATTTTATATTGAACTTACCCGGACCGAAAATTACTACGGCGAACGTCTGCGCAACCAGGCCTCCTTTACCGTTGGATTTACAGGGGGGGGGGAAGCAGATATTTCCGGTAACAGCCAGCCAATCGCGGCCGCGATAGCTACTGTTTACATTATTTGAAATTTGATATTCAAAATAAAAGCTCCTACGATCGGATACCGTATAGAACTCGAGATGTTGTCGAAGAAAAGAAAACTAAACGACGGAGATTGAAGAAATTTAAGGAAGAATAAATATACAGCGGCTCTTTGTTGGAAAGCATGGTAGAATATGATACTTTAATTCGAAATATTATCGTTAATATATTAGTGTCATCCTCCCCCCTGTAAATCCAACGGTAAAGGAGGCCTGGTTGCGCAGACGTTCGCCGTAGTAATTTTCGGTCCGGGTAAGTTCAATATAAAATGGGTTTTGATTTCCATTGTTAAAATATGGTCCAAAACTTGTACATCTCGCCGAAGTACCTCTGTATTTTCGAAGAACGGCATTTGTTGTACATGCTGGCGAATTTTTTTTGAGAATAAAGCGATTTGAGTGTGAGAATTTTCGATTCGAAGTGCCGTGCCGTCGTATCGACGATCGGGAATCGTTAGCCTTTATCATGTTTCATGTATACTAGTAACATCGAGTACAAAGTCTCGGAAAATATTAGTCCAAGAAAGGAGGAATAAAGGGAGAACACACACTATCAAATAGGCAAGTCAATTTCATTTTAAAATTTATATTTTACAACATATTTTTACTATAATATACATTAATAATAATAATAATAATAATGGAAACTTTATTACTTTCAATAATATATAATATACACACTACAATGATAAACATCTCTTTACAGGTAGTTTACCAGTGTCTACTTGAATTAACACTCTACATAATAACAATATTAGTATGACATTAGTTGTGGGTTATCCCATTCTTTGTTACGCTTACAGAATATATAATACGAGGACCTGATACATTGTTAATAATTTTCCGAACATAGTACTTTCTACATTGTTCATCAAACTTTAGATCCTTCAGCATTTCGGTGAAATCTAGCGACGGGTGGCTGAAAACTCCTAATGAGCTAATCGATAAATTTACAAATTTCACTTTTTCATAATTTTTGAGCTGTTCGTTAATTAGATCTTGATATTTTTGTCTTTTTCGAGTTGCATTAGTGAGGAGATTAGATTCAAATCCGACGGTAAGTTCAAGTATATAAATACATTTGTTTTCAAGAGTTATCAAAAGATCAGGGCGCAATTCATCTTCGGTGATAACAGATGGACTGATATAGCCAGGAAGGTCAGCATAAAGGTTACAATGGTTCACAGATTTAAGTATGGATGCTATGAAGTTAAGCACCGAATCATGACGCCACGTGAAACGTCCTTCATTTAGATAGGTCTTGCATCCAGCGACGACGTGAATAATAATAATAATAATAAATAAAGGTTACAATGGTTCACAGATTTAAGTATGGATGCTATGAAGTTAAGCACCGAATCATGACGCCACGTGAAACGTCCTTCATTTAGATAGGTCTTGCATCCAGCGACGACGTAAAATAATAATAATAATAATAATAATAATAATAATGGAAACTTTATTAAATGTTTTTCTTTACATACATATACAATCGTAAATCTCTCTCATAAAGGTAACTTACGGTTGGCTATTTGAATCATTATTATACTAAAATAACAGAACAAAGTGCGTGCAATATATATATATATACAATGAGATAAGTCAAATTGTTAGTAAATCCGGATTTTCCCATTCCTTATTTCGGCAACAAAAAATGTAATATGTAGTTCTAATAGCAATAGTCATCATAGTTTCCTAACGCAGTACATTTGGTGGTTTTTGTCAAGACCAATACTATCTAACATGTCTAAAAATGTATAACATTCTTCTGCAAAAATACCTAAAGAGCTGATGGAGAGATTTATAAATTTAACTTGGTTAAAATTTTTACCTAGCTGTCTCAATAATTCTCTATATTTATCCTTCTTCCGTTTTACGTTGTTTTTTAGGTTTGTCTCATAACCAGTGGTGAGTTCAACCACATATAAGGAACCATTTGAGCACGATAATAACAAATCTGGGCGATACGTATCACCAGTAAGTATTGAAGGGCTTTTGAATCCATTTAGGTCGGCGTAGAGAGTAGAACCGTCAACAGTTTGTAACTGATGAGCAAGAAAGTTCAGGACTGAATTGTGTCTCCACGTAAATCGGTTGAGATAAAACTGACATCCAGCTACTATGTGTAGTAATGTTTCAGGGCTAAGACAAAAAGAACAGTCTGAATTTGAAGATATTGCCCATCTGTTTAGGTTTTTGCGCGTCGGAAGAGAGTTGTTAGTGTAACGAATGGTAAAGTTGTAAATGTTTTTCGGGAGCTTTGATTGGGCGACGGACCACACCTTGCTAAGCTGAGGTAAAGCGAACTTCGTGACGCTGCAGAAAAAGGATCCTTGACTGGTTAATTGGTTTAGGAGTTTGTTTTCGTGTCCAGAACGGAAATCTTTGAGAACTTCCTTAGTAGAGTTATAAGCGTCATATTGGATATTAGTATGGTTACTGGTTGCTCTCCACAGGTCGTTAGTTGATTCATTAGGAGATGATTTTAAAGCTTTTCGGAGGACTGTTTGACACTGGATAAATTTTACAGATGGAGGATAAATACTCAGGCCAAATTTGTTATTTGTTAGAAAGACAGTACTTAGTGTTCCTGATATTGGTACTTCAAGCCATCTGCGGATATATTTGTTGGCAATAGAGTCGATATTTTCAGTAACCCATGTTTTAGAGAGTGTTGCGACGGTGAAGTGCCAGGCTAACTTGGACAAGACGTAGCGACTGTAGAGGAGCAGTTTATTTTTGGGGTGTAGTGGCTTTGAGTCAATATCAGACATTAGTTCATTAAGTAGGGTGGTTAGTTCAGTTTTGTGATTATCATTCGACATGTGGAAATCAAAGTAACGTCCTAAATATTGAAATGATTCTCCAATGGTGATTTTTGGTATTAGTTGATTGCTGATGAGGAGTTTTGGCAAGTACTGAACTGATTTTGTGATCGCTTTTTTAATGCCAAAGGTACTGCATTTGTCAACTCGGATAATCATATCGGACCATTGGCACCAGATAGAAAATCGATTTAATAGATGTTAGTTTTCGGATTCTTGGCCAGTAATTACAGCTGCGTCATCAGCAAACTGGAACCAATGGATGGGATTTAGTAATTTGAAGGAAAACCCAAATTGACGGTACTTTTCAGCCTTGATATGCTGAATGAATGTATTGAAGCACATGTTAAAAAGAAGAGGACTGAGGCAATCTCCTTGCAATACGCCACGGCCAATTGTCATAAAAGGAGTGCGGAATTCAGAGGTAATTATCGAGGTATGGAAATCAGTATATAAACTTTTTATAACAAATTTTATATGATCAGGGATATGGTGGTAGTCAAGTACGGATTGAATGAGGTTGTGATGGATTTCGCCGAAGGCATTCTTAAGATCAAGTAGGGTGATGACAACAGAGCGTTGTCTGATCCGAGCTTTATTAATAATGTCAGCCATTTGCGCAGTATGTTCTAGAGTGCCAGATAGGTTGGGGGGTGAAGCCTTTTTGTATGTTGTGTTCGACGAAGTTATTAGATGCGAGGAAGGAGTATACTGCGTTTCGGAGACAAGATGTAAATACTTTTAAAGGTATGGATTCGAGTGTTATGGGTGATTTGGAGATTTAATTTTATCCATATATTGTTTACATAGTTTTTCACGTCTTGCCTGTAATTTCTCCAAGTTGAACATTCGTAAAAGTTCGTCATAGCACTCTTCTCCAGGTTTAATAATTTTTAGAGCTCTTCTCTGGACCGACTCTATTTTGTGTGAGAGATACTCAGGTATAGCTTGCCAGACTGGTACCGCATATTTTAGTATTGGACTTATAATCGCAGAATAAACCTTCAACATCTTGTTTGTTTCAACACCAGCTTTACGCAGTATACGCAGAGAGTATAATCTTTTACATGCTTTTCCATATATATAGGCAACATGGTCTTTCCATTTTAGATCATCCGTTAAATAACTCCAAGAAGTTTGTATTTCTTTATCGTTTCGATAGTGGTATTACTTATGGTTATAGGTCTTAATACCGTAGTATTGTACTCTAAAGGATCTATTACCATCTCCTTGCATTTTTTAGGGTTAAGTTTCACATGATTGTTTTCAGCAAAATCATTAATGTTGTCCGCTACTATGTTGGTCAGGCTCATCGAGTTCCTTGGAATCATTTCTAGAGCTGTAGTATCATCCACAAATTTTGTTCTTAGTCTCCATTCGGTAAGGAGCTCGTTTGTCATCACAGAGAACAATATTACACCCAGTTTTGTTTCCTGCGGGATTCCGCCATTCGGACGTTTCCAGTCGGACAGTACTCCGGCAATTCGAACTGCTTGCATTCTGTTTGACAGGAAGGCTGACACCCAGTTAGTACGAGCAGGATGTATATTAAGTTTTTGAAGGTTCGCTATAAGTATATTGTGGTCTATGCGATCAAATCCTTTGGAGAAATCTGTAAAGAAAATTCGGGCTGTATTGTTTCCTTTGTCAATTGCTTCGTAAATGGGTTGAAGGAAGCTTATTAATGCATCCGATGTTGATAGGCCTTTACAGAAAAACTGGTATTTATCAATCTTTCCTTCTAACTGTGGTAGGAAACGTCTACAAAACAGACCTTCCATCACTTTTGCTAGAGTGCACGAAAGTGATATCGGGCGCAGGTCTTTTTCAATAGTTTGCGGAGGGTTTTCTTTTGGTATGGGAGAAATAATAGAGCATCTTAATAATTGGGGAACATAGCCTTCAGTCTAGGACTGATTATAAATGTCTTGTATAACTGTGGCTAATTCCGGAGCAAACTCCTTTAGCACCTTGTTTGGTAAGTTGTCTCGACCTACTGACTTGGAAAGTTTGATACTTTTTAATGAAAATTGAACCTCTTGTACAGTAGCCAGAAGTTCCACAGGGACATGAATTTTTTCGTTTTGCTGTGTAGTGGTGAAAAGTTCTCCGTAACACTCAAGAACATATCGTTGATTTTGTTTGCTAATGTTTTCACATCTATGTTATCCTTTAAAAATTGATGATACCACTCTTGTTTAATTAATGTCCTGTCCAGTAAGGGATTTAAGCTTTTTCCACCATTTGCTACTATTACACTGATCTAGGTTTGTTATCTTGTGTTCATAATGAACAGCTTTAGCGGTTTTTATTTTTTGCTGGACTTTGTTCCTCCATTCTTGTACGGCCTAGAATTTTTACCATATTTGATAAATGCATTTTGTCTCTTTTTAATCATGAATTTAAGTTCTTTCGTCATCCAAGGTCGCTCATTCTGATGGATTGTGACTGTTTTCTCTGGTAAGTAAATATCTAGTGCTTTTTTTAACTCAGAAAGGAAGAGTTGAAATTTGTCTTCGCAGGAGGTTTTTTCCATTACAGGGGTCCGTCTTTTGTTGTCATCCAGCGACCAAATGCACGCCAGTTACTGTCTCTCATGTCTCGTGTTTTGACTTTCTTGGTTTCTATATTATTCTTATTTGGACCCGTAGGTTTTGCTAGGATTGCAAAATGGTCTGATGACGCAATTTTAGGGAGTTGATGCATAGTGAAAAGCTTTGGTCGATTTGTTAAAAACCAGTCAAGGATATTTGATTCTCTTGTGTTAAAAGTAACTAATTGTTTAAGATGGTTGGGTAATGTTAGGTATGTCTGTTTTAATCCTGTTGAATTTGGATTGAAATCTCCAGTTATTACAACTAGGGCGTTTGGATATTTCCTTAGTAGGTTATCCAGGTTACGTTGAATATGATCCTTTAGTATTAAGTTCTCAGGTTCGCGATTGGATGTTGTGTGGTATATCACGACAGCAACGATACACGTAATATTTCTAGGTAATTTATGTGGTCTCAGCAGCATCCACAGGGCTTCGACTTCATCTTCGATACCCTCTTCAAGTTGTTTACAGGGAATACTATTATGAATGTACATGCACACCCCACCTCCAACGGTATGGGTTCTGTCTTTTCGAAAGAGGTTATAACCTGGCATCGCAATAATATGGTCAGGAATTTGCATTGTAAGCCACGTTTCTGTTATACATACTACCTTAGCATTGTTTAGTACGGTAATCTCTTGTAATTCATCTAATTTATTATCTAGTTTCCTAACATTCGTAGATATGAAGGCGGGTATGTCATACTGTTTTTGGAAATGGACTTTCTTTAATACATTGTGATTGACATGTTTAATATTTTGATCTGGCGGGGTTATTGCCACAGACTGATCATAACATCGGCTCCTTATCGTGTTGATGGACGAATGTGGGGTTTTGGTGCTAGAGACAAAAGTGGTGGTATAAGTGGTAAAGGATACGGGTACGGTAACGGTTGGAAAATTGGGTGTTGGATCGTGGGAAAATAGTTTGGATTGAAGGGAAAAGGAAGTTGGTAACAATCGGTTTGTGGAATATTAAAAGAGGGAGCTCTTTGAATAGGGTTTTGTCGGAATTTCGGCTCACATATTGTAGGTAGGACATAATTATGAGAAAAATCGCATCTAGAGCCCTTCAGGCAGTGGCCATTTCTTTTCAAAAAAGGGCATTGCACTGATGCTTTTGTCCTTTTTCCATGTTGATATCGATTGGAATTTCGATTTGACATAGATTGAGATTGATATTGAGCGTGGACCTGGTGATATCCCCTCTTATCTGTTAAAAGCCCTGACATGCGTACAGAAAATTTTCTTGCGGCTTTTTCTTTGGGTTGGATATTTTGTGTCGCAACTGGTAGGGGATATACTTCAATTCTTGTACTCAGTTGAAAGATTAGATTCATTCCAAGCCTTGGTAAATTAATAAATTGTTCTCCGTTTTCTCCGTCAATTTCGAGGGATATTTCTTCGCATTATATGTCTCATTTCCATATAGTGTTTGCATATCATAGTTGCCGCCATAACTTGAATCGAATGCCTCGTTACGTCACAGTAGATTTTGATTTTGCAATTTGCATCAGTGGACCGATGCGAGCGCCCGCAATCTGCATGTGATGCATCGCTCATCGAACAAATCTACCGTGATGTAGGGCTCTGAAACAATAGATTTGATGTCGCAGTAGATTTCGCGCGGAAAAGGACACGGCACCGATGCATTCACTGATGGAAAATGACTGAAAATCGATGCAAACCAAATCTACCGTGACGTAGGTGATGCATCAGCTTTCTACTCATTCTCGTACCCAGAGCCCTTCTTACGCGTGTTGCGACGAGGGGCTCTGGCCAAATCCATATTCCGAACTGGCATCCGATTGGCTAGTTCTAACACCGGATATTGTTTTCTTACCGTGTTTTTACGGTGTCCGGTTATGGATTTGGCCAGAGCCCCTCGTCGCACCGCGCGTAAGAAGGGCTCTGGGTACGAGAATGCTTTCTACTGTGACGTCAAATGATGCGGTAAAAATTAACATATTTTGTCGCGAAATTATTGATGCTTAAGTGTCGCAAAATAAAAAGTATATGACAGAAAGTACACATTTGCGATCGCACGTCGCATATTGGACTTATTTTGACAACTTCGACTATTATTGAGACTATTTAAATCGGATTTCATCCTAAATAGTGTATTCCTGATATGGAGTCAAGTTTAAGCAAATATTTGCGGTTTGGTAGCTGGAGAGATTCAAATATATTCTATTACTGAGTGCTTGACTAGTAACGACAGCATAATATGTCTATATATAATTTCAAGCAACATGATTTCTCACTTTTGAACTATTCATTCGCATCGTTGGCATCGGTCTGGATCCGCCCCTGCTGTCAAACGAAGAGGACAAGAAAGCAATACTAGATGGAGAGTTTACATTCGTATTTTGTAATCCCGAGTCTATTATTCGAAATGCGAAATGGAGAGAAATGGTTTCATTTGGAATCTACAAGACAAATTTGCTTGCTTTTGTATAATTAACAGACAAAATTCACGTCGGCCCAAAGAGGTGTGTTTAATAAATTTAAATACGGATTTTTTGAATTATATTGCAGGATTAAATTGAATGTATATTGCAAGATTAAAGTAAAGGAATATAAATATATATTTATATTAAATTGAATAGATGTGATGTTTTAAATTGAATGAAATTCAGGAGACTGAATATTGCTACAAGAAGGGGCAATTGATAAAACTAGAATAGTGAAGCGAATAGTGCGAATAGTCGACGAATAGTACGAATAGTCCGCGAATAGTCGACGAATAGTACGAATAGTGCGAATAGTCGACGAATAGTACGAATAGTCCGCGAATAGTCGACGAATAGTACGAATAGTCCGCGAATAGGCGACGAATAGTACGAATAGTCGACGAATAGTGCAATAGAGACTTTGCAAGGCTTTGCAGCAGTGCTGTAGAACTAAATTTACCGGGAGGGGGGGGAGGGGGGCTCTATTGACAAACATGAAATTGTGAAAACATTCGTTGACGTACGTCATGACGTCATACGTAACCGGTAAAAATTACGGGAACCACTGAGTATTTTAATAAAATATAAAACAACGGTAACTTCGATACTAAACATTTTAATATTCTAGCTTTCGGCTAAAATTCAGTCATCGTCATTCATATTTTTTTATTGATCATCATTCCTGATGGCAACCGTATGAGTCATGAATTTTACTGATGGAATTTTATAGGAATTTTACTTGTAAGTTGTGACGTTGTAACTGAAGATTTAAGGGCTTAAGTGATTTCGTGTGCTTGGAAAACGTGATTTACATCACGAAACAAGAGAAGGTATCGATTTATTATTTATTAAGCCCGTTTTTGGGCGAATTTGTTCGCGCGAAAGCGAAAACCAAATTTCGGCAATGTGATTGGTTCGCCGCGAAAAAGTTGGATCAGCAGGGCCGTGCCAACTGGGGGGTGTGGGGGGCCAACATTCTCCGAAAAAATTTTTGCTTTCCGGAAAAAGTTTTTTTTTGGGGGGGGCCTGGAATGGAAAGGGGTCCAAAGTTAGGAAATACCCCCCCCCCATGCAAACAGAAACCGGTTGGCACGGCCCTGTGGAACAGTTCCTACTCTTTTACTTGTCGCTTCGCGCGAACAAATTCGCCCAGTGGAAAACGTCATTCTAGTGATTGTCATTCTACTTCCTGTTAAATATTTGTTAAAACTCAGTGGTCCCGTAATTTTTACCGATTACGTATGACGTCATTGACATCAACGAATGTTTTCACGAATTCATGTTTGTCAATAGAGCCCCCCCCCCCAGCTCCGCTTCGGTAAATTGAGTTCTACAGCACGGTGCAAAGCCTTGCAAACTCTCTATTGCACTATTCGCGGACTATTCCTACTATTCGTTGACTATTGGTACTATTCGTCGACTATTCGCGGACTATTCGTCGACTATTCGCGGACTATTCGCACTATTCGTTGACTATTCGCGGACTATTCGTACTATTCGTCGACTATTCGCACTATTCTCACTATTCGCTTCACTATTCTAGTTTTATCAATTGCCTACAAATGGGCAGGCATACACTGGACAGTATACATGCGATATTTTTAAATAAAACCCTGTCTAGACGGCCAGGCGTCAAGGATAATGATTGGATAATATTTTTAGAATATGATGCATTAAGCCATTATACATTTTGTGCATTCTTTATCTGAACCAGGAATCGCTAACAAATTCACCAGAGGTTTTTCCTTTTTCTTCGCGCGTTTTCTCGCATTTCGCGTTCGCAAAACCTAAAAAAAACTCTGGGCCAGGGTAGCGCTAGTGTGACCGCCGCATAAAAGCTCACACATGCAAAATAACGTCCCTACAGTATATATTTCGAAAATTCATCATTGTATAGTTAAAAGTACTAATCTTTCAAATATTTTTGCCATTTTGCACAAAAAATTCAATAACGCAAGCGTGTGTTCAGTGTTCAATTGAAGTTCAGTGGCAGAGACTTTGGTTGCCTGAAAAAGAATGTTGACGTTTCTTACTGACCGACCGTCAACCAACTGACTGACTGTTTGGCGGCTGACAGCAGACCTGGAAAAAGTGCGATCTCAGAATCTTGAGGAATTTTTATCTTAGCAAGAAGATTGAGAAAAAGTTCCAATTTTTTACACATACGGTATGGGAAAACCTTAAGGAATCATTATATCATACTTCCTGATCTGTCGTTTAAGACATTCAACATAACTACAGTTTGTTGTTGCATACATAATGACGTAATGTACAGTCAAATTTTCCACTGATGGATTTTACACATTTTTGAGGAACATTTGAAAAAGGCAATTTCGAGATCAGAGGAACATTAGACACTTTCTTCTTACTGACTGACTGACTGACTGACTGACTGGTGGGATTTCTCAACATACCTTCTTTAATACCATAGACTTCGACTTCGCACAACGTTAGTAGTTTCTTTACTCCTGGAATAACTATCGTCACATAACGACCAACTACCGTCGGCACACACGAGACAATACCTTCCTATGCAAAAAAGTTAATTATTATCGCGAGTATTGCAAATATAGCTAGCGACTTATATTTTAGAAAACGACTAAGAAACCGAATTAATAACAACTGTCTCATTTGTTTGTTTTGTTTGTATAAGATGACCAAGTTCAACACAACTTATAATCTACGTTGCTACCCCGACATTGCATGGTGAACGTACGGAACTCAAAGTTAATAAGCTGATGTAAATTTGGGTAAGTAAGTAAGTAAGTAAAAGCTTTATTTAAAGAGGGTAGCACTAAATAGCCAAGGCTAATAAACTTGTGGCCCTCAGGGTACTTTAATCATGTTCTAAACCAACAAAACTGTCTGTTCAATTACCTGATTAGAAGGTATATGTTGTTGAGTTCCACATCTCGGGCTCGTAATTCCATTATTTTCCAAACTATCTCCAATCCTAATCTCGAATCCACAAAGCCGCTTCCCAATTCGGTTTCTATTTACGATTTTCACGTGAGTGACTGCAATACGTTGTTGTAAATCCACTCGCCACCAAGGTGTTGTTTGTTCAGCGGTGTGAGTACATGACCCACTGGTGTAGTAGCGGTTTTTGTTTCCATCTACAGCTCTGGAAGCAACGCCTCCGTGCGTAGTTTTTGATTGTTTTGCAGGTTTCTTAAATGCAAAGTTTTCCCCTATACAAATTGAATATTACGATATACAAATATAAAAACCGCGCATTTTGAACATTTGAAACAAAACAGGACGTCATAGACAAATTATTGTAGAATAACGGAACTTTTTTATTAACTCCTGTTATACTCCTTATTAAAATCGTGAAATGAACCGGCTAGGAATTTCAGCTGCTCATGTATAAATAACAAAGCAGCGAATGATATAAATTCCTCAAAATATAACTCTTGCATAAAAAACACACGAATACTTCCATAAGTATGTATAGTTTTATTTTTCTGTATTATAAAAATTTAATAAAATAGTGAATTAATACAATTTTAAATAGTTAAATATCGGCGTGACAAAATTTCCCGCGAGTTTCCTCTCTGTATATCTCTTCTCTGTGCCCACACCTCCTTTTCGAGTAGAAAACGCTGCACGTCTCTGAGTCGAGAAAGAGACAACAGCCGTGTACCTCAAAGCCCGTCAAACTCTACCATTAGGCAAGAGTATAATACACTGCACCTGCTTAACCACATTAAAGCGTATATGTAATGCGCATGCATGTTACACCTTATTTCGTCCCACAACTGCAACCTCTCGAGGACAATAGCAAATGGTTGTGACAGGTATATAAACAACATAAAAACATCATGATTGGTTTTTCATTGAAATTAAAGAGCTCGGCCTGCGCGCTTCGGTCAGACCTCCTAGACCTCCCATTCAGTTGTTATCCTATATAAACCTACTAGTATAGGCAATCATTTATCGTGCGTTCTGGTTGGCTACGCTACTAGTAGGCTATTAGTGACAACCTACTAGTAGCAAAATTCAAAACATTTTGAGCGAATTCGCGTTTGGCCGAAGTTTCAAATGATTTCTTGAACGACTTTCTGGATGCTTGATTTTTGTGCTGTTTTTGTGCTGCTTTTTTTCTTGCTTTTTGTGCTTAAAAAACACACACACTCAAAAAGCAATCAAATACGGAATGGCAATTTTTAAGGGTAGATAAAATAACATACACTCAATGAAATTTTAAAATTAGAACTGAATTTTAAAACATTTTACTGGAACAAAAAATTAAAATATTTAATTCGATGCCGATGAATCCGCTCATAATTCCCTCGCCGCATTGAAAACCAGTTCCAGCAAAGAGTCAACATCCTTTGTGACTGTGATGACTTTCAGTTTGAATAATGAAAACCTTCAAAACGGAACCAACATCCAGATGCGAGGACCGCAGTTGTTACAGCTTCCATGGTTGCACTGTGTCGATCGTAAACAACAATTATTATTCCTAACTTTTGGTTTAAAAACTTTGTTGTGCAAATACCAGTGTGATTTATATAAATACTTTAATATTTCCTCTGTATTATTTCCTTTGATAGACATTTTACTGACACTCGAAACGATGTGTTGAAAACTGTTGAAAGTTTTTGAAACTTGACAGTTCTAAAAATGTCGCATGTCGTAATCGCGTGACCCGGCGCGTCATTTCTGGGAGAATAAATTATTAAAATCTAATCTAATCTATTAAAATCTAATACTTTTGCGTATTTTTTTTATTTCTTTGCCTAGTTGTGAATAAATTATTGTTAAGTTTATACTAAAACATTACAAACTTGGCCTCGTTGTCTATGAGCGAATCAGTCAACTCGGCTTCGCCTCGTTGACTATTCGCAAATACACAACTCGGCCTCGTTGTTTAATTGTTAAATTGCCTGGCCCTATTGCATTTCAAGTTGTAGAATAATTGCCTCGTGTAACATGCGTTAAGGTGGCTCCTTACAGTTATAGTCCAGTTTAAAATACTTATATAGATCAGACGTCATCCTCGCGACTCGCGCGTGGAATCTTCGTGGCCTGGTAAGAATTCTTGAAACAAGCCGCGGGAAGTAATTGTTTTTGTATTTTTATCTACAATGATAACGCCAGTTTTTTATTATAATCCTAAACTTTTAAAAATTCGAACAGTACGTATGTTTTTCACTAGTTTTTAACCTACCGTTCCGTGTGTTTTTATAGATTTAATACGAGTTCAGTATTGTATTTCATAAACGCTCATAGTGTTTAACAACAGTGTCGCGAACAGAAGCGATATTTTATACTGTCTTCAAGGCACTACTGAACCGTCACTGAAACTTACGTAAGTCCTGTCAGTCAACTCATGACAGTTCACATGTAATTTTTATCTGTTGAATCCAATAAAAATATATATAGTGCAGACAGTAAAATGGCTTTTTTAAATATAGTAAGCTTGCCAAAAAGATTTGATGAAATTAACTTAACTATGTTAAACAAATTACTCGATATAATGTCATTTAGTGAGACTAGACTTAATTCGACAATAACTGATGGTATGATTCATATAGATGGGTATGACATTATAAGAAAAGATAGGTCTAGAAATGGTGGTGGTGTTTGCATTTACCTACGTAATTCTATAAACTATCAAATCAGACAAGATCTTATACCAGCCGATCTAGAAGCTATATGCATAGAGATAACTAAACCGTATAGGAGACCATTTGTGGTTGTTACGGTTTATATACCCCCAGATGCTTCATCGAATTTTTTTATCCGTCTTGAAAACCTATTAAAAAAGATTGATAATAAAAACAAGGAAATCTATATACTGGGTGATCTTAACTGCGACCTTTTTAAGTCTATTCCTGACCATCCAACTAAGACACTTAAATCTTTACTAGAAATTTATCAATTATCCCAGATAATTGATAAAGCCACACGGATCACTAGGACATCCTCCACACTTATTGATCATTTTATTACCAATGAACCAGGAAAAATATCCAAATGTGGTGTAATAAATACTGGAATTAGTGACCACAGTCTCATTTATGGCATAAGAAAGATTAACATTGACACAAAGTTAATGATAACATAATTGAAATTAGAAATATGAAAAAATTCAATGAACAGCAGTTTTTACAAGACCTAGGAACTCAAACATGGGAACATGCAGTCTATTTTTTTGCAGACATTCCTGACACTATGTGGGAAATTTGGGAACAACTTTTCTTACAAGTCCTAGATAAACATGCCCCAATTCAAAACAAAAAAACAAAATCTAAAAAAAATCCTAGGATTACTAGTCATATAAAAAACCTAATAATTGCAAGAAATAATTTGAAAAGAAAAGCAATTATCACTAAACTTGAAACAGATTGGGATAACTATAAAAAAGCCAGAAATGAAACAAACAATCTTCTAAGACAAACCAAAAAGGAATATTATTCCAATAAAATAGCGACTGAAAAGCAAGATCCAAAAGCTGCTTGGAAGACAATTAATACCTTACTTGGTAAACAAAATCAAAGAACTAAAGTAAACGAATTAAACTTAAATGGCATAAAATTAACAAGCCCTGATGAAATGTCTGAGGGCTTCAATTTGCAATTCCAGCTTTTAGTTTATGCGTGCAGGGGACGATGGGGAGTAAGGTATCACATTGCTGATTATGCTGAAAAAAATAAAAATTGTGGCCGTGTAAACACGGAGTGATAGCTTATACTTGTAAATATTGAAATATTTCGGTTGCTTCGGTAGTTTTTATTGAAATTTTTCAGCATAATCAGCAATATGATACCTTACTTCCCATCATCCCCTGCAGGCATAAACTAAAAGCTGGAATTGCCTATACCTTCTTTTCAAATATTGGACCGAATTTAGACGAAGAAATTAGTACACCAGGATGTCATTCTAAAGACTTCCTTGACAAAACTAATTCTGAATTTACTGCATTCCAGTCAGTTACTGTTAGACATGTTTGTCTTTTATTACGTGAACTGTCTGGTAGCAAAGCTACTATAATATCAAAATTGCTGCACCATTAATTTCCGATTCATTGACTTACATCTTTAATCAAGCAATATCTTTATGTACTTTTCCACATGAATGGGAAATTGCAAGAGTAATTCCCCTTTTTAAGAATGGCAAACCAAATTTGCCAGGAAATTATCGACCAATTTCTGTGTTGCCAGCCATTAGTAAAGTTATGGAACGTATCCTATATACTCAACTTTATGAATATTTGAGTGCAAATAACATACTTTCTGAACATCAATTTGGTTTCAAAAAATTTCATTCAACTGCAACAGCTTTACTTGATGGCACAAATGATTGGTACATAAACATGGATAGAAAACTTTTTAATTTGGTTGTATTTGTAGACCTAAAAAAAGCCTTTGATACTGTTGACCATGAGATCTTATTGCAAAAACTAAAACTAGTTGGAATCACAGGAAGTGCATTTCTATTACTCAAATCATACTTAACTGGTCGTACTCAAAGATGTGAAGTCAATGGATCTATTTCAGGGGAAAACGACGTCAAATGTGGTGTACCCCAGGGGTCTATATTGGGGCCACTATTCTTCTTACTCTATATTAATGATCTACCTGCATGTCTGAGTAAAACAAAACTTGCTGATGATACAAATATCACAGCAGCTGGAGAATGCTTAAATAATCTTGAAGATGCAGTAAACTCAGATTTAGAAATGCTTCGTAAATGGCTCATGGCAAACAAACTGAGCTTGAATGTGGCGAAAACTGAATTTCAAATTATTGGTACTAAACAGATGCTGAAGAAAGCTTCTGTTCAGCAACTTAAAATTCACATTCAAAACATACCCATAAAGTAGGTTTTTCAATGTAAAACACTAGGTGTGACTGTTGATGAAAATTTGAGTTGGAAGAGCAATACAGATAATATATGTAAAAATATATCTTCTGGAATATACGCTCTTAAAAGCATTAAAGAATATGTTGATCAAAAAACACTCGTATCCGTACACAATGCTATAATTCAACCATACTTTAGCTACTATTGTGAAGTTTGGAATATATTTGGTGAAACGCAATCCACGCGTCTCCAAAAACTTCATAACAGAGCTGCTCGTGTAATAGCATGTGTGCCTAATGAGGTAGATCAACAAACTGTACTAATATATTAGGATGGGAACCACTCAAGGAACAAAGAATGACAGCAAAGGCAAAAATAATGTTTAAAACGCTAAATAACATGAGGCCAAATTGTCTCAAAGAATTATTTACTTTCAAAAAAGAAATATTAAACCGCAGTCTTCGTAACAGCTCAAGTACCATACGTTTGCCCAAGCCAAACACAAACAATATGAAAAAGAGTTTCATGTAGATGGAGCTTCCATATGGAACTCTCTTCCAAAAAATATAAGAGAAAGTAATTCGCTCTCAAGTTTTAAAAGAAAAATCGCTACCTATAGCTTATAAAAAGAACCACATCATTGTAAATAGCAAACTTTTTGTATATATTTTAATAATTTTATATTCTGCATGTTAACACTTCCTTATTATTTTACTTGTAACAATTTGTTAATGTTTTTTACACGCCCATTGTGGAAACCAGCTTCTGCTGACAATGTTAGCGTGGTTAAATAAAGTTTATCATCATCATCATCATCATCATCATCACAGTTACGAGTTGTTTTATACGAACAGTCAAACTCTACTTGATTAACTTGAAATGTTTTGAAAAATTTTCACACCGATTTTCACAACAAAACTAAATTTAATTAAGTCAATGCGTTATTGTGTTCTTAATTTTTCGTGTTTTGAACACTGTATATCTTTTATTTTCATTTCAAATAAACAAAAAATAGCTGTGTGATGCATATAATTACCAAAGAATCGAAGTGAAAATTACTAAAAAAGCGAACAATAAACCGTACGCGTTTCGTGTTCCCCATGCATTATAATTTACTCGCATGCGCAAATAGCGATCTTGTCGAATCGATATTTTGTCACGTCAACAGCTGCAACAGGCTTTTAGGACTATTTTTCTCGCGTTTCCTTTGGTGAATTTTTTAAAATTTTGCACATTTGCTAGGCGTAACAATTAGTCAAACATAACAAAATTTCAAGAAATTCTACATGACAGATTTTTTGTAGTTGTTATTCATAAGTAGAGAGCCACCTTAAGCTTAAGAATTATCAACATAAGTCAATAACTCTTATCCATAGAAATAATAGACATCTATTATCTCTATGCTCGTATCCTAATGCTTAGTTCAGGGACCGCGGAACAAGGGGGGGGGAAGGGGAATGCCCTCAACTTTTTCGAGGGATAATAAAAAATTACCGGATATAATCAAGCCTGCCCGCGTGGAATAACTCCCGTGCTATCCTGACCCCCCCCCCCCTCTCTCCCCCACACACACTTTTAAACAGGCCCCGCTGTCCCTGTAGTTACTTTGGTTTATTCTATGCTTCCGTAAACTATAACAATAGTAACGAAGCATGTGAGTTATCTGAAGTTGTGAATTGGGTAGCTATTGGTTCTGCAATGCTACTAAAAATCTATGACTTCCTTAGAGCCGATAAATTACTTTAAATCAATCACCAAGAAGGAGCTTATATATTTCAAAGAAATTCCTATCGATTTATGTTCATTTTTCTCACAACATATCAACGTTACAGGTAAACTACGTGAAGCGTTCCTCGTTTGAGTTCCTAAATTGATTGCAATTTTTCTCATTACATTTGCAATTCAAAAAACTCCCTTGCAGATCCCTTGAGGGAATTTGCAATTTTCTTAAAACTGATTTAAACTTTCCTCTGTCAGTTCCTGTTAGAACTGCTTAACTTCCTGTTGCAAGTTCCTAACTTCTTGTACTGTTTTGCGCGTTGCAAGTGCCTAACAAATATAATCCACCAACGACAACGCTCAGAACAGTCAGAACAGAACAGAACAGAACAGGAAATCAGGACATTAAAACAGGAGGTTAGGAAAATTTAAAATGAGGTTTCTTAATTTGCATTGGATTATTGCAACATTGCAAATTCTCTCAAGGGATTTGCAAAGAGTTTTTTAACTTAAATTTGCAAAGCTAATAATGAAAATTCCAAATGAGTTAGGAAGTCAAAAGAGGAGGTATCTTGGATCCCCTATCTATTGCATGGGCAATGGCCTGTTGGAAAATCCGCTCACCAATGATTGAGAAACGCAATAAACTTTAACAGAGCTGCCACGTTCAGATGATTAACAATCTGGAGGTTATTTTTTACTTTGATCTTCACTTTGATCTCCGCGCACACTGGTTCACACTCAATAACATTCAGGGGACTGTATTCTATCGATTTATTTCCTTGGAAATATTTTCTATTTAGAACGCGATTTTAGACTTCCTCGTCTCGCTACGATCTGATCACAACTGAAATTACATATTAGCCTTAATGAATAATGGTATCAAATTACAATGAATCACTATGACGTCTTTTAAGCAATACTATATACATATATTTACACTAAGTAACTGAAACAACTGCTGTGCGGAAACCTGGCGGCACTGCCCTGGGAACTCACAACAGTTTTCCAAGCATCGGGACTATAATCGATAATCAGTCATACTTCCTTATCTGTCATTTGAGACATTTAACAGAAATACATGCAGCCAAGTATACTTTGTTGTTGCATACATAATGGAGTAATGTACGGTTAAATTTTCCACTGATTGTACACATTTTTGAGAAACATTTGAAAAAGCAAATTCAAGATCAGAGGAAAATTAGACACTTTTTCTTACTGGTGGGATTTCTCAACATACCTTCTTTAATACCATAGACTTCGACTTCGCACAACGTTAGCATTTTCTTTTCTCCTGGAATAACAATCGTCACATAACGACCAATCAACGTGGGATCACACCAGACTGTACCCCACTATGTAAAAAAAAACTATTATCGCGAGTATTTTAAATATAGCGACTTACGTTTTTGAAAACGAAGAGGAAAACGAATTAATTAATATGGTGCCATGTAGCACTCTAGATTCAAACCTTTACAGAGATTTGTACCAAAACAAACAACTGTCTCATTTGTTTGTTTTGTTTGTATAAGATGACCAAGTTCAACACATCTTATAATCTACGTTGCTACCACGACATTGCAGGGTGAACGTACATCACTCAAAGTGAAGCTGATGTAACTTGGGACTTTAGTCATGTTTTAAACAAACAAAACTATCTGTTCAATTACAGGTTATGTTAAATTGCGGAAGCGGATGCGGAACGGATGCGGAACGGAACGGATGCGGAACGGAACGGATGTGGTTAAAATGCGGAACGGAACGGATATGGCGTTAAAATGCGAACGGAACGGATGGGGATAAAATGCGGAACGGAACGGATATGGGGTTAAAATGCGGAACGGATATGGGGTTGAAACGCGGAACGGATATGGGGTTAAAATGCGGAACGAAACAAATATGGGATTTAAATTAAGTTTTAACCCCATCTCCGTTCCGCATCCGCTTCCGCATTTTAACCTAACTCGTCCATTACCCGATTAGAAGGTATATGTTGTCGTGTTCCACATCTCAGGCTCGTAATTCCATTATTTTCCAAACTATCTCCAATCCTTATCTCGAAACCAGAAAGTCGGTCGCCAAGTATCTGTCTGTTTGCGATTTTCACTTGTGTGACTGTAATTCGCTGTTGTAAATCCACTCGCCACCAAGGTGCTGTTTGTTCAGCTGTGTGGGTACACGACCGATCGTTGTAGATGCGGCTTTTCTTTCCATCAACAGCTCTGGAAGCAATGCCTTCGTATGCGGTTGTTGATTGTTGTGCAGGTTTCTTAACTGCAAAGTTTTCCCCTATATACAAATTGAATATTACCATATACAAATATAAAAACCGCGTGTTTTGAACATTTGAAACAAAACAAGTCATAGACAAATTTGGCTAACATTTGTTTATACCCAATGCTTATTGCTCTAGTTTACAGAAGGATATCATATTGTTCTAGTTTACAGAAGGATAGATCAGAACAAAGGTAACAAAAGGCCATATTAAAGGCGTATTTCCAGTCCTCGCCGCACGAAGCTTGCTCCTCGCAGCTCGCTGAGAGAACTTGCAGACGTTGTGCGAGTGTTTTGCCGCTGGAAGAAAATAGTTCAAAATTTTGAACTATTTTTAATTTTACCCGCTGCGAGAGGTCGCAATAATGAACCAATCATATAACAGTTTACAATCCCATGATAATTTGTTTTCAAAATGGCGGCTAGATGGAGTGATGAAAATATAGAAATTTTAGTAGTTTTCAGTATTTGACTTATGAATTAGTGGCTTTACCACATTGTGTAAATAATCAAATTGATTTGGTAACATTCTGAAATAATTGAAGTAGTCTTTGTGGTCTTCTTCCCGTAATTCTTTAATTAAATAGTGTAAAAATTAAAATTCAGTTTATTGTGATCACGTATGGAATATTGGTCTTACCCAAAACGGTTTTAAGTATTTGGTACGTCGTTTTTGTCGACTACGAAATAATAACGTACAAAATGAACTCTTCTCGTCACTACCTAACCTGCGAACGGGCATACCATGAGTTACGAGATTGGCGTGTGGTGGAAACGGAATGACATTCGTGCGAGTACTCGCACGAGCTGCGAGGAACTTCGTGCGAGGACTGGAAATCCGCCTTTTACACAAGGAAACTTTTGCTGCAACTTGCAATGCAATTTCTGACATGCGTAGAACGATATTATTTAAAAAGTAGTTGCAGGGAAATTTTTAGTATGATATGTTAGCAAATAAAAAGTGTCGGCCAAATAGAATGCGGGACCATACTCACACTTCTCTGCGGCTATTCGTATTTAGTATAAACCTACTAGTAGGCTATCACTGGTCACATGGGACAAGAAAAGACTTTTGAAAGAATATCTATGCACTTCTTTTGGCCCCGGTTGTATAGTGAAGTTAAAAATTATTGTGCAACTTGTCCTCAGTGTCAACTGGTTGAACGTAAATTGCTAAATAATAGGGCCCCACTTAATCCCGTAAAAATAGTTACGGAACCTTTTAAGAAAGTGGCTATCGATTTAATAGGGGAGTTGCCACGAAGTAAAAACGGGTATAAATATATTTTGACATTAGTCGACTATGCAACTCGATATTCCGAAGCCATACGACTTAAAATGACACAGTCAAGGGTGGTCGCCGAAGCTTTGGTGAATATATTTTCCCCGATAGGGTTACCACAAGACATTGTTTCTGACCAAGGGGCAAATCTGGTGAGGAATTTAATGAAACAGTTGTATGAACTGTTGGGAATTAGGCATTTAAAAACCTCAGTTTATCATCCGGAGGCCAATGGGTTAGTGGAACGGTTTATTGGAACTCTAAAGCACATTCTTAAGAAATTTGTGGGTAGGGAGATTGAATCCTGGGATAAGTATCTGCCTTTTGTATTATTTGCGTACTGGGAAGTGCCGTGCCAGTCAACAGGATATTCCCCTTTTGAATTATTATTTGGAAGAACCGTACGAGGACCTTTGACTGCTGTCAAACACGCTTGGGTTTCTTCGAAAATATCGAACGACTACCTAGATTATGTATTAGAAACCTGCAAAAGATTAACACAAATGCAAGAAACTGTTCATAAAAATTTGAAAGGAACACAGGAAAAAAAAGAAATTATATGATCGGCAGAGTTCCCGAAGGCTTCTTGGGGTGGGAGATAAGATGTTAGTGTTGCTCCCTACGCCCGGAAGTAAATTAGAGATGAAATGGCAAGGACCCTTTATTGTAAGTAAAGTGTTTGAGAATGGATTAAATTATGAAGTTGATAGGGGAAAGGGGGACAAACAAAAACGTGTATATCATATTAATTTATTGAAACTGTGGAAGACCTGGGAGGAGTTAGCAACATTTTCGTGTCCTTGCACTATATGTCCTGAGAAACAGGAGGGTTGTAACCCTTGGGGAAATCAAGAAGAGACTTGGCGTGATGTGGAAATTTCCCCTGAGTTAAGCAATGAACAATTGAGTGCTATGCAACTTTTGTTACAAGAATACTCGAATATATTTTCTAACATTCCAAGTAGGACATCTGTGACCGAACACAAAATTGATACAGGTGAAGCAACCCCTATTAGGTCACCTCCTTACCGAATACCGCAGAGTTTAATAGAAAGGGTAAATGATGAATTGCACCAAATATTAGAAATGGGCATAGCTAGACCATCGAAAAGTCCATGGGCCTTCCCTGTGGGTATAATGCTTAAACCGGATGGCACAATTAGGTTTTGTGTTGATTTTAGAAAATTGAATAATGTTACCAAAATGGATGCATATCCCATCCCTCGTATGGATCAAATGTTGGAATAGGTAGCCCAAGCTAGGTATATGTCGACTCTGGATTTGACCAAGGGGTATTGGCAAATCCCATTAAATGAGGATTCTATACCGAAATTTGCTGTTATAACTTCTCAAGGGTTATTTGAATTTACACTCATGCCCGGCCCTTTGGCATGAAAACTGCGCCGGCGACGTTTCAACGCATGATGAAACATGAGGTGTTAAATGGGTCGGAGGCTTTTGCGGATGCAAATATTGACGATGTGGAAATTGACACATCCACCACCTTTGAACAGCATTTAACAGATCTGCGGCGAGTTTTTGATAGATTACGTGAAGCGAAGTTACGCGCAAAGCCGTCAAAATGCAGAATTGCTATGCCTATGGTAGATTTTATTGGCCATAGGGTAGGGGGTGGTATAATCGCCCTAGAGATGCGCTAATTGAAACGATATTACAGTTTCCGAGGCCGTAAACGAAAAAACAAATTCGTTCATTTCTTGGTGTGGCCGGATACTATCGTCGCTTTAATGAAAATTTTGCGGACATTGCCACACCGCTTATTAATTTAACCAGAAAAATCGAACCTACCAAAGTGGTATGGACTAGGCAAGCAGAAGATGTTTTTTCTAAATTAATGCAAAAACTGACATCCCTCCGGTTTAGCGGCCTCCTTGCTGGGACCGTGTGTTTATCCTTAAAACGGATCATAACCCTTTAGTTTGGCTAAACCAAGTAAAGGATAAAAATCGTAAGTTGCTGCGGTGGAATTTGACTCTTCAAGAGTATGAGATAGAGTATGAGCATGAGGCGGGGGAAAAGAATGTGGACGCAGATGCGTTAAGTAGAATTGAGTAAAGTCCCGTGGGAGTGTAGGAACCTTCCCTGCCGATGGGTATTTTTCGTTTGGCTGCTCCTTCCCGACAGGTTTGGGAGTTGTTGCTGGTGTATGTGTACACGTCAGATTTTTTAACAGCATTGGATCAATTACAGTTGTAATATGATCTTTGGTGGGAACGTGTGATAAAAGAATAGCTGTATTATAATTATATGTTATGAATATGTAAATTAATGGATTATATAAGGAGCCCAGAGTTTGAAGCGAGCAGAGGAAAAACAGGACAAGCAAGGAAGGAGTTCATAAACATTTAAAAACCGACGAAGACCTTCAGGAGAAGGACAACTTGGAAGGACATCTTGCTTTTGTTGGAAGAACACTGAACTTCGCTGACTATATACGCCCAAGTTCATTTGAGATCGACAGAAAACCACCTCGAAGCGATTTAAGAATGTTCAGGTTGTCAGCAAGTTTCGTCACGCATTTGTTCATAAGACATAGCCGCTAAAATTCTAAACAAACAAGATACGACGCTGTTATAAGTTTGAGATTACGCGGAAAGGTAAGCGCTGTAGGCTAGCTGAAGAAAGAAGACGTACTTACTTTCTGTTGGACTCGGGTTTGTTAAAAAAAATACTTTAGGAAATTAGATAACTCTTAGTAATTACAGAATTAAAACTTTTATGTTAATTGTAGTACAGTGAGTTTTATTGACTTGGGTAATTGTGAACTGCAGCGCCCACGTCGGCGATAGAAATCTTCACAGCGACCTCGTTCCCAGGGTCTCACCTGCCTCCCAGAATCTGGGAGGTAAATTAAGATTATGCTATGGGTAGGGTGGGAAAGAAGCGTGTTTTTTTTTTTGGGGGGGGGGGTTAAAATTGCAACTTTGGGTGATGTAATTTACTGTAAATTTGCAACAAGAAATCGTGAAGAGAACTCATAAATTCATATTTATATCGTGACTTTCTACTCTAAAATCTGGTGTTGAGTTACAATTCAAGCAAGTTGGATCAGATTTCAATATTCAACTTGTAGACTTGCCGAAAGAAACTGTACGCTTACCGCTTGGGCAGCATGGCAATGTCAAACCTACAAGAAAATATATATATATATATATATATATATATATATATATATATATATATCTAGACCGTAGAATGTGGTTGTTATTTATTTAGTATTAAAATCTATCCTTACACTCGGACCAAAAGAATGTATTTATTGATGAGATGTGGAATGTAATTGCAACGAAATAGCGAGATCTTTTGATTTCCGAAATATGCCAACTGCATGATCCAGATTGTTGATTTATATAAACGCCTTATTAAAAACTTAAAGCCCGTCAAAAGTCTATAAAATTGGTGCTTGGCATTGCTGAAACCCAACGATCATGGTATACAGCTTTTTGAATTAAGGTTGTCCACGAGCAAAGCGGAAAAGTCCAATACGAGCGCGAAAGGCTGCTGTGAGTCGCCAACAAATTAATGAATTTTCAAAGCGATTCCCAGCAGCCTTTCGCGCTCGTATTCGACTTTTCCGCTTTGCTCGTGGACAACCTTAATTGAAATAGCTGCATGTAATCTGCAATCGCGCACACAGTGTTAAAATTTACCTGACAATCTCAGGATCTCCACACATGAATAATTAACAAAGATGTATATATCCTTCCCTCCACATGGGGGAGGCGATATAGTATCGCTTGAACGTAACCATTCTGATACCGATCTTCCCTCTACCTTTTCAGCAACTTCACAGAATCCATTGGGAGCGGTACAGTTAGTTGTAGGCTGCGTATTACATTCATCGCGTCCAACCACGTGACCATATATGACGTCATGTACGCGGATATTTTTAGATGGAGTGCATCTAACTTGTTTCCAGGCCGAACAAATAATTTCTAAAATAAGAAAATAGTTAAATAAGAATTATTACACATTGTAGTTGGTAAAAGAAATTTGATTGGCTAAGAGCTTACAGTTAAATCGCGCAATCACGCAACCTACAGAAAATTCATGCGCGTTAGGAACCTTGTCGTCAGCGTGAGGAACCTTGTCCTCAGCGTGAGGAGCCTTCTCCTCAGCGTGAGGAACTTTGTCCTCGGCGTGAGGAACCTTGTCCTCAGCGTGAGGAACCTTGTCCTCAGTTGGGAGAACCTTGTCCTCGGTGTGCGGAACCTTGTCCTCAGCGTGAGAAACCTTGTCCTCAGTGTGGAGAACCTTGTCCTCAGGGTAAGGAACCTTGTCTTCAGCGTGGGGAACCTTGTTCTCATCGTGGGGAACCTTGTCCTCAGCATGGGGAACCTTGTCGTCAGCGCGAGGAACCTTGTTCTCAGCACGAGGAACCTAGCTTGTCCTCAGCGTGAGGAACCTTGTCCTCTGCGTGAGGAACATTGTCGTCGGCGTGAGGAACCTTGTCCTCGTCGTGAGGAACCTTGTCCTCAGCGTGAGAAAACTTGTCCTCAGCGTGAGGAATCTTGTCCGCAGAGTGAGGAACCTTGTCCTCAGAGTGAGGATCGGACCTCGCGAAAGGCCTCCGAAGTTTTTACTCTTGTGCAATCGAGTGAGATCATATAAATTTGATTATCGCGTATCATGTTTATTATGACTATTATAAAATAGATCTAGTAAATAAACAAAGCAAAATCACAGTTCACGAAACAGACATCCTTAATTCTCCTTTCACGGAGAATTTTTATCAAGAATAATTTAACGCCTCACGGCTGTAGAACAAATCACATTTCACGACACTAAAATCAAGCATTTCACATTTCACATTTCACGCGAACAACTATTGACCATTCACGGCTTACGAAAATACCCTTTCCCACCCTCTATAGACATGTGTTGCAATTTTGCCCTTTGGGAACTGTGTTTACTTTCATGCAAATTTATGTATGATATGGCACGAGACTGTCGATCGAGTCGTCAAATTCCATTGAAAATGAACAACATTTTCGTGTACAAACAAGGTCGACTTCCAAAGTTATATCAGTTAACATTCTGCGGATATTCTGAGTTTTAGTTTACTAGGTAAAGAATGGCATGCATCAAGCGTGCCAGTTTTTCAGTAGCCTGCGTGGCAGGCTCAAGGAACAAAGAGAGCCTTGCAACAATCTCAAGGAAATTTGGTATTTCGCGCCGTGAGCGGAATCAAAAATCCTGTTGTTGAAATCATAATGTACTCCAAAATACGCATCAATCATTGTGGCGCAATGTTTATACGCTATCAATAAAAACGTATATTAGCGTAAAATTTTGAAAGAGTGCTGTGAATTTGGGTTTTAAACTAAAAACTGAACAGCTGGAAATCGTTGATATGTTTTGGCAGGTTTTCTCATTGGATATCTGCCTTGACAAGTCCAAGAGCATGGATACAAACCCACGCGCACGTGTTGATATTTCTCTAAATAATCGCAAGTGATGAACCAGGCGGGAATCGTAATCGTAATCGTAGTATAAAGATTAATGCCCAGCCGCATAATTAATTAACGTACACAAAAGAGCCATATATAGACAATAATATAGACATAAATATATAAAGTAATACTATAGATTATCATAAAGTAATCAGTAGTACCAATTAATAATGTATCATACATTCGTATTTTATAAAGTATGATGACTATGAGAGTTTTCGTCTTCACTATGGCTGAATACATTTATGAAAAGCTAAAACTGGTACAGACAAAATACATTGTAAACACAGCCTATTTAGGCAGGCGCTAAACCGGTGTAAACTATTATGCAAAGATGAACAATGCCGTCATTAGTATTTTTGCGCAAGTGAATAAATATATAACAAATCCTACAAGTTGTCAAGTTGATTGATCAAATTTGACAAATTCCCCGATAATCACGGCCTCGCCTTTGGCGAATAATTGTTCAAAGCCAAAGGCGCAAAAATAATCGCGTGTAGTTTATACTTATATGTGATAGTTTCTCAATATTTTGTATTTGCCAAGATACTTTTGTCACAATTGTTTCTATAAATCTATTATCTATACGATAAAGAAGAAGTTCTGCAGTATAAAATGTACTATACATACTATAAATACAAATATTATAATAAAATTTGAATATTAAATTGAAATATTACTGGGATGATCCTGTTATCCCACAGGCTATATTTATGAAATTGCACTGGTATACCTATATAACTGATAGTATTTTTTACCTTGAATATTATGTCATGCACAAATTTTCGTTCTCTGTTTAGATTTTTATTAATATAATTATAAGAAAATCTTAAAATAATATAATTTCAAAATCGAAAGTCCAAAGTCCATAGTCCAAAGTGCAAAGTCCAAAGTCCATAGTCCAAATTCCAGTCCAGTGTTCACAATATGCCTACTGTTCAGCCGTGAGCCGTTGCAATTTGAAACATATATTCGCTCATAGCCTGGTCATAATATGCATATGTATGATTTGAAATTTATTGTAATGTTTGGACCTAAGATGGTATTGTCTTCCTTTTGATATAAATATATTTTTGAGTTCCGTTCATTATTAATACGTAAAAATAGTCTGTTGAGTAACCGCATCTAAACTGCAGTATCAAGTCAAAATGTTTTGTTTTAGTGAATTGTATCACATACTAATGTATCGAAATGTACCAAACAGGCATCGCCGATGTAAATTCTGTTTTATTTACTCCAAAAGTAATTTAAACTGCCAATTTTTTAAAAGTGTTTGAATTCTCGAGCCACTCTATATGAACTACAATAGTAATACATTAAAGTATATTTATAGTTATTAGTCACACTGCATCACGCACACGGATTTCAGAAAAAAGGATTGGTTGGATTGGAAATAAATTATCATGATACTAATTAGTGGGCGGTTATCAAATTTCCTTGAGACTGTTGTTGTCGAATAAGAGCTTGCTATTAGGCCTATACGGCTGAGAATGGATTGAGTGCTATCAGCCAATAGGGAACTGCAGTTCAGACGTTCGTTTACGTGCTTCGGTGCATATTAACTAATGTGACATATATTATCTCTAGGAAAATACTATTTACAGGATAAAAAGTTTAACTATAATGACTACCAGCATTCCCGGCTTAAAGTTGTTTAATTAAATCTTTCCTCAAAAAACGAAAAAATAAATTTCGATGTGTCGCTATCAGTTGACTTCATTATGTCAACTGATAAAGTTGATTTGTTTACGTTTGTCTCAGTAGTAGTGAGATCGTTTTTGAGACTGTTTATAAAGTTTACTCGAATGTCACCGCAAGCCTCGCAAGAGAGGAGGAAGTGAGATTCGTTTTCGATTTCTCCCGTGTGACATAGGTTACATGCACAGTCGTTCTTCTCTGGCTATATTATGGTAGCTACCAGTTTCAGTCTGAAGGCTATATGGTTACTTAATCTGAATCGTGTTATGGTTTTATTTTTGTTTGAGTCTTTTATTATAGATAAGTATTTTTCTAGTTCGTAATCTATCTTGATGGTTATAGGCGACATAAATTCAAAAAACCGATGTAGCAATTAATACAAAGCAACGCCATTCTGCCTAGATTAGACATGCCTCAGTACCGCACCACTACAAACCACTGATTAACAAGGATGTCTTGACAAACAGTGCAAGTGGGCGGCATAGGGTGGGTCCCCATAACTCCGCAATGTAACAAGTTTAGAGTATAACATGCATGGAAGGAGAAGGGGAAACTACATGCCGCTATGAAAATAACCGAGTTGAGGCTGAGAATGTTGTCTTGGAATTGCTCTGGTCCAGCTGCCTGGTCTTGTTGTGCTGCTTGCGGACGAGGTCAGCCTCGTTAAATCAGCGATGTTGATCGGTTAAGGCCGTTTTCCACTAGGCGGAATTTTCCGCGAGGAGCGGAATTTTTCTTTGTCTTGTGATTTCTTGGGTGGAACTTACTAGAAAAGACAAAGAGAAATTCCGCTCCGCGCGCAAAATTCCGCCTAGTGGAAAACAGTCTTTATAGGGATCGATAGCGTCAGCCATAGGGAAGTTGTATACTCGGCTGCGACACGGATAGTAAGCCAAGCCCAAAATTTCCGAATCCAAGCGTCTGTGTCTTCATGGCAAATGGCGAAAAAGCTCTATTTCTCCTGGTGTTTATCTGTTTTTCCTCGTTCCCATGGGTCTTTGTTCATATTACCATTAATATTTTTGTTCAAGGTAATGATTTCTTAGTTCAACGATCCCGTTTTTTGGCATTGTTTGGCGAAAACTCCCATTCATGCAGTATAGTTCAATAAATAGCGTTGCAAAGCTTGTACATTTGGGAGTAGATAAAAGGCGGCCGCGGCTGGAACGACCGTGGAAGACGGAGCATTTGACCGCAACCCCAGCTAGCACAATTACGTTGTGCCAACGTTGTACGAACGTTCGCCGAACGTGGAGATAACGTTGGTATTATAAGTTGTAGTAACGTTATTTTGTGAACTCGCAGGAACGTGGTGACAACGTCAGGATTAACGTTAGAACACGACGTTTGCTCAACGTTCTTACAACGTTACGAACGTTCGCCGAACGTGGAGATAACGTTGGTATTATAAGTTGTAGTAACGTTATTTTGTGAACTCGCAGGAACGTGGTGACAACGTCGGGGGATTAACGTTAGAACACGACGTTTGCTCAACGTTCTTACAACGTTTGATTAACGTTAGAAAACGTTGAAAATTAACGTTGTAGTAACGTTATTTTGTGAACTCACAGGAACGCTGTAACAACGTTAGGATCAACGTTAGAACAACTGACTAAAGTCTTTGATTTAATCATTTTATTTAAGGAAAGAGCTTCATTTACAAATAATATAGGCTAAAATTACTGATCCAATTTATAGTTTGGATGAATATTGACAATAATAATTAATTCAGTATATGAACAAGCTGTCGTTGGTAGGGATGTAACTACCTGAACAATCTTGTGCGACAGAACTTTTTCTAGGCCGCATTTTATTACCTTAATAAACGTACGTGATACTGACTTACTGTGCTTGAATAACAGTCTGCAGTTTAAATTACAGAATTACCTGAACAATATAAGGAAAATTTCGAAACGTCACAATTCTTCTAGTTCTCGTTATATGTAGTTTCAGGTAGTTGCATCCCCACCTACACTGGCACAGGCAGTTCAATATTTAATATATACAGTATACTAATTAGTCATTCTTGGATTTCATTGACAAATGAACGAGTACTCCTGAAATATATCTTCGATTCAAGAAAGGCGCTGTAAAATGTAAATTAATATGGCGTCAAACAAACATGCAGACACATATCAAAATAAATATACTTTGTTCGCCTTTTTCCGTACATGAGATAGACACATGGAAGTTTCAAATGTTACAGATACAATATATATACTTACATCGAAAACAAAACAGACGAGCGAGTTCTTCTGCAATATACAGCAGCTTCGATGAGATTACAGAGTCAACATACATTTCAGTTGCGTCGCAAGCCAAGAACAATGGTGTTATCTTTTCAATTTGCCCGCGGCGCAAACACTTTACGTATATATGGTCAGAATTACCATATTTGGCGAGTTGTTGATAAGCTGCAAATACAAAGGCCTACTGTCTGGCTTAAAATCAGTTGGATAAAACGTTTTCAGGACAAAATTTCCAGTAAGAACTAACCAAGGCGACGTTCCTCGCGATTCCTGCTGAATAGGCATAAGAAGTCATATGGCTTGATGCGGTTTTATACCTATAGTTTAACTGTCAGGTTCAATAATAGAAGACATATGTTTAATTTTTTTAGAACGTTGCGAATATATCAAATCTTAACGTCAAGACGACGATGTTTGCGACGTTGTTTTGATGTGATATCCAAACGTTACACATTAACGTTGCTACAACGTTAAAATCTAACATTCAATAATAGAAGACATATGTTTAATTTTTTTAGAACGTTGCGAATATATCAAATCTTAACGTCAAGACGACGATGTTTGCGACGTTGTTTTGATGTTCCAAACGTTACACATTAACGTTGCTACAACGTTAAAATCTAACATTGCTATGAAGATATCGTATAACATCCTGGAACGTTAAATTTCAACGTTAAACCAACGTTTACACCACGTGCTCTTATTCCGGATAGAAAAGTAATGTTGTGTGAACGTCGTGTGAAAGTTAAGTTAGATCTAACTTTGCCACAACCTTTTACCAACGTTGTAATAACGTTATGTGCTAGCTGGGAGTACTGGCCTTACAATATGTTTTCACCCGTTCGAATCCTTAGCAATAATTTTTTTTAATCAGCCTTCAATACGTATATATGATAGGCTATACGCCGTCTTTCTTAGCGCACTTTTGGAAATATTGTATAAAAGTTTACGGGGATTATTTTCAATATAAAACAACAAGTCAGCACTATTTAGAGTACAAGTGAATGTTATGTAATAGCCCTGAGGGGTATTACTAAGGCACCTTTTTACAATATTTTCAACAGTTTCCCGAGAAAGACGGCGTATAGCCATCATAAATACGCATTGAATGCTGATTAAAAAAATTCATTGCCGGCTAAGAATTCGAACGGGTGAAAACATATTAATAATATTATAGTCATTGCTTTCTGATCATTTGTCATATGAACTTTGCACTATCCTTGCCCTTGGGATCTCTGAGGTAGAACGTTTCTTAAATGTTTTAATTCATTGTCAATATATTACTTATCTCACAAATTGTTTTCGCTCGGTTGATAAGTGTACACACGGAGTTCTTAATACATATATATGTTGAGTCACCGTGTCAGTATATATATATATATATATATATATATATATATATATATATATCTAATTCATTGTCAATATATTACTTATCTCACAAATTGTTTTCGCTCGGTTGATAAGTGTACACACGGAGTTCTTAATACATATATATGTTGAGTCACCGTGTCAGTATATATATATATATATATATATATATATATATATATATATATATGTAGCGGTTTTTGAGTTGTTTTCAGACGAGTGTATACCAAACCGGGCAAGCAGAAAATTCTACTTGACCGCGGCTGGGATTCGAACCCGCGACCTTCGCATTTCCAGAACGATGCTCTACCGTCTGAGCTACAAGGTCAAGCTGAGAACGATTTGTTAAGTTATGATGATAACTTAACAAGTCGTTACTACAAAAGTGCGCCGGGCAAGCAGAAAATTCTACTTGACCGCGGCTGGGATTCGAACCCGCGACCTTCGCATTTCCAGAACGATGCTCTACCGTCTGAGCTACAAGGTCAAGCTGAGAACGATTTGGGTAAGTTATGATGATAACTTAACAAGTCGTTACTACAAAAGTGCTAACTTAACAAGTCGTTCTCAGCTTGACCTTGTAGCTCAGACGGTAGAGCATCGTTCTGGAAATGCGAAGGTCGCGGGTTCGAATCCCAGCCGCGGTCAAGTAGAATTTTCTGCTTGCCCGGTTTGGTATACACTCGTCTGAAAACAACTCAAAAACCGCTACATAACGTTACACGAGTGGAATCATCAACGTGGGAAACCACAACATTCACATACAACATTGCCAGACTAATAGCTGGCTTTACGCGTTGAAGGACTAACCTCCGAAATGCGACTAACATCATAACTTAACAAGTCGTTCTCAGCTTGACCTTGTAGCTCAGACGGTAGAGCATCGTTCTAGAAATGCCAAGGTCGCGGGTTCGAATCCCAGCCGCGGTCAAGTAGAATTTTCTGCTTGCCCGGTTTGGTATACACTCGTTTGAAAACAACTCAAAAAACCACTACATAACGTTACACGAGTGGAATCGTAAACGTGGGAAACCACAACATTCACATACAACATTGCCAGACTAATAGCTGCATGCTCTACGCATTGAAGGACTAACCTCCGAAATGCAACTAACATCATAACTTAACAAGTCGTTCTCAGCTTGACCTTGTAGCTCAGACGGTAGAGCATCGTTCTAGAAATGCGAAGGTCGCGGGTTCGAATCCCAGCCGCGGTCAAGTAGAATTTTCTGCTTGCCCGGTTTGGTATACACTCGTCTGAAAACAACTCAAAAACCGCTACATAACGTTACACGAGTGGAATCATCAACGTGGGAAACCACAACATTCACATACAACATTGCCAGACTAATAGCTGGCTTTACGCGTTGAAGGACTAACCTCCGAAATGCGACTAACATCATAACTTAACAAGTCGTTCTCAGCTTGACCTTGTAGCTCAGACGGTAGAGCATCGTTCTGGAAATGCGAAGGTCGCGGGTTCGAATCCCAGCCGCGGTCAAGTAGAATTTTCTGCTTGCCCGGTTTGGTATACACTCGTCTGAAAACAACTCAAAAACCGCTACATAACGTAACACGAGTGGAATCGTCAACGTGGGAAACCACAACATTCACATACAACATTGCCAGACTAATAGCTGGCTTTACGCATTGAAGGACTAACCTCCGAAATGCAACTAACATCATAACTTAACAAGTCGTTCTCAGCTTGACCTTGTAGCTCAGACGGTAGAGCATCGTTCTAGAAATGCGAAGGTCGCGGGTTCGAATCCCAGCCGCGGTCAAGTAGAATTTTCTGCTTGCCCGGTTTGGTATACACTCGTCTGAAAACAACTCAAAAAACCGCTACATAACGTAACACGAGTGGAATCGTCAACGTGGGAAACCACAACATTCATATATATATATATATATATATATATATATATATATATATATATATATATATATATATATATATATATATATATATATATATATATATATATATAAAATATATATAATATATATGTATATAATGTTTATATATATAATGTTCACGTATTTACTTGTGAATAGTCTTGCGCATTTGACGGCGATGAAGGTACGTAATCGTTTGCATTGCATAATCCTTGCCTGATCCTATCACAATAATCTGTAAATGAGAAAAAGGGAGAAATAAGTTATGTTAGTTATCCATGACTAGTTTTTTATTACAATTTACACAAAGGACTATACTCCGTTTAATACTATATCTACATGATTCTATATAGCATTTACGATGGCGATTTATTTATTGAATGGGCCGGAATAAAGGCATTTGTGCCCATCCTGAAATTGTATCTATTATATAGATACAAGAGAGAGAATGTCGTACCTGACACTTTTTCCACGATCTCTTGTTCTATGGAACGGACTGTGTCTGCCTCATCTTTCTCCAAATTTCTTTCCATGTCATCTCTCAGCATTTCTCTATGTTCTTCTTCTATGTTTTTCAGCA
>CACRXK020002174.1:2261-45744 GCA_902702795.2 Paramuricea clavata
GTTTTCTGCGTGCGAAAAGTTTTCAACAACTTTACAACGGAAGAAAAATCGTTGAATCGTGAGAAAAATCTGTGCTTTGTTACAGATTTTTCTCCCGATTTTGTGAATCGCAAGGCGCTGACGCGAGTACTCACGACAGGTTATTTACATACAGCAAGGAAAATCGGCCCGAAAAATCGCAGCGTGTAAACGTACCTTTAGCGGTCTTGTCTCTTAGCAGGAAGACGAGTAGTTCGTATAAAGGGTAGTCTGGGTTACTACAGTACATATTTTTTTCGAATAAACTCATGTCTGTTTCTTTAACCAAACCTTTGGGCACTTAATTTCCGCTACACATAAGTTCACTTTATAACCATATTTAGTTTACGATCGAGAAAAACAGCAAAAACACGAAAACATAATCCCTGAGCCAAAACAGTGCTTTCATAAGTACCAATATAGCAACGCCAGCCCGGCATTGTGCTTACAGATATAAAGCTAATTTCGATAGGGGGCGAAATCATGACGGATATAATCTGCATCAGGCCAATTGATTATTACCTGCCTGTAGATGCTGAATGATGAGAGCAGCCAAACAAAGGTAACTATCCTGAAAACAGAAAGACAATATATCTTAATTTGTTCTGACTTTCAGTACTTGTACAATTGCACAAAGTTTTGTATACAAGGTGTAAAGAGCCTATTATATACAGGGTGTATAAAAAAAAACTGAACAGATTTCAAATTGCTCTCAATTTCGCAAAACAGCTATTAGTATCCAGTTTTTGATGTATCTACTAGCTTCTTTGGGTACTCATAATGTAGAATAATGAAACAAATTCTCGAACTCAAATTTTCGGGGGGGGGGGGGGTCTTTTCCAACAAACTAAAAATGGCTTGCGCACGAGATTTAAAAGCTTTAATCGTATTTTGAGTTATGGGTGAAAAAATGTGTTGGGTGTTTAATTGATGATTCCCCTTATTACGTTTTCGTAGCGCTTTGCATTGTGGTTATAGTGGTATCACTGATAAAGATAGCGGCCTCGAATGAAAATATTGAATGTTTTCGCGAATATTTTGCTGTTGGCTATCGCGCACCTGACCCTAGCTTTTTTTAAAAGTTCTTGCACGGGTCAGGACAAAAAATAAGCCATCTTGAATGTCAGTGATACCACTATAACCACAATGCAAAGCGCTACGAAAACGTAATAAGGGGAATCATCAATTGCTGCACGAAATTTCAGACAATTTACTTCAGTTTAAGCTCTTTATAATCAACTATTCAAGCAAACATACACTTTTTCCTAAAAAAGACTTTTGCATGCTTAATTAATGCTTTTGTCTAATTCGCATATTGCAGCAATATGCAAATTAGGTAAAGGCATAATTAAGCATGCAAAAGGCTGATTTCAAGGCTGACTTAAAATAAAGCAAATTGTCTGAAATTTTGTACAGTAATTAAAAACCCAAAAGATTTTCACTTGATACCACGAGCTGTTTTGCGAAATTGAAAGCAATGTCAAATTTGTTCAGTTTTTTTTATACACCCTGTGTATAATAGACTTTTTGCATTACGTTACAAATATGTCAAAACAATAACGAAAAGAGAATGAAACATTCTGATCTCAAGTCTCGTACGCGAATAGACTGTTGACCGTGAGAATGGAAACAATATACAAATACAGGGCCTATCAAAGAATTCGGGGGCCCGGAGCCGAAATTTTTATTTCGTTGCCTCTATGTTAATTTTGTCGGGGGCCCTATTTTTCTATTTTTATTTCGGGGCAACTTTTATTTCGGGGCGGCTGGGGTAGAAAAATTTATTTCCGGACATTAAAAAAGGGTCAAAGAATTTTTCCGAACATACACCGACTACACCAGTTAAATCAAGGTTCCAAAAACGTTTTCCGGACAAATTCTTGTTAAAACATGGGTAAAACCCTTTTTTTTCGGACCAAAATTTTGGTCTAGAAATTTTTTCTCATACCATTATTTATATTAAAAAGCGTTCCAAATTTTTTTTTTAATTTTGCAAATTTTGGGGGGCCCTTAAGCCAGTTAAGGCCCCCCTCCCCCCCTCTGAAAGGCCCTGTACATATATACACTCCCTAGCTTACCCTGCTAGCTGATCTCTCAAATATATGCTCTTCAATCTCGGCAGCGCTTTTTCTTCCATTCTGTGAACCTACTGCGATTTGCCATTTCTTTAAAACATCGTCACTAAATTTAAAGATTTTTTTATATTTAAATTATTATAATTAACTATGAAGTCCAACATTTTCCCTTTCAGGTAAAATGATCCTTGGGTAGTCAAAAGTTACTGCAAAGTTTTGAACAATTTTCGCATGGATTGGTCTTGTCTAATATTAGTTACATTCAATAGTAATATGAGTTTGTCATATCGGATCTGCAATCAAAATGGAATCAGAGGCCATGGAAGCATTTCGAAAGTGGAGGGGCATTGGCCAAAAGGGACACTTCTGTATATGACCAAAATCAAACAGTTTCATGTAGTTCACGAGCCGAACGAAAATGTTTGAAAATATGGAGTCTCTATAACGTCGGAAATGGCCTTTACCGAGTCTAAAGACTGCTGCAAAAATGGCACTTTCTTTCCAGCAAAAGAGGGCGTTCATTCAAGAAATACTTTTGGCACTTTAGCCCAGAAAAAAGGGAACATTTTTCACTTTTAAAAAAGTTTGTGGGGGGGGGGGGCACATGCCCCCCGGTTCCGTGACCCTTGAATGGAAACCTCTGATATTGGCAAGGGTGTGGCTAAAGACATGTGCACTGCCATCTAAAAACTTGATACCCCCATAGAATTGGGTTTATTACATATTTATTTATTTATTATTATTAGCCCAAATCACATCAAAACTAACAATTAAGATAGAAAATATTTACAAATAGTAGGGCTAGGAACCTTCTAAAAACCAAAAGGCTTTTATTTAAGGTCCCTAGTTACAATTTAAATTAATATGATATTAAAATTAGTACTTCAATTGTTTTCGTAGTAATTATGACGATACATATACAATAAGGAGATTGTATAAAGATATAATACATTAAAGTATAACAATTACTTGTCCTTCTATGTGGCATGATGAATTCCGAGTAGAATTCATCATGCCACATAGTACTTATGAATTCTATAATTACAAATTCTAATTTGACTGAAGAAGATATTTTTTCATTGTTAATTTAAATACTAAGGAAGATCTAATTTGCTTATATTGCGCTGGAAGATTATTAATTGTTATATATAAATATTATATATTAAATGCACTATTGTAAAATATGACATTGATATACACATTTATTTTGATATACTAAAAGTGACTTACATGTTCAAAATGACTTTTTGTCGAAAGGCACGTGTTTTCCAATGACCACTGTTATCGGTAGATGTACTTCCTAAAATATATTTTAACTCAAATAATCAACTGCCCTTTTAAATACACCTTTATCATGTTTGAATGGTTCTTGGTTGAGTATATTTACTATAACAAGAGTTAGTTTAGTTTAGGTTTCCTCCTGTAGTAACACTGGATCAATAAGAGATGAACCTAATTACTGGATCTCTAGAGAGAACAGTTTAGAACTGATAGAGCTATCCAGTATAAATAAAGTTAGTTTAGTTTAGGTTTTCTCCCGTAGTATTGTAGTAACACTGGATCAATAAGAAATGAACCTTATTGGATCTCTAGAGAGAACAGTTTAGAACTGATAGAGCTATCCAGTATAAATAAAGTTAGTTTAGTTTAGGTTTCCTCCTGTAGTAACACTGGATCAATGAGAGATGATCCTTACTGGATCTCTAGAGAGAACAGTTTAGAACTGATAGAGCTATCCAGTATAAATAAAGTTAGTTTAATTTAGGTTTTCTCCCGTAGTATTGTAGTAACACTGGATCAATAAGAAATGAACCTTATTGGATCTCTAGAGAGAACAGTTTAGAACTGATAGAGCTATCCAGTATAAATAAAGTTAGTTTAGTTTAGGTTTCCTCCTGTAGTAACACTGGATCAATGAGAGATGATCCTTACTGGACCTTCAGGGAGAACAATTTAGAACTGATAGAGCTATCCAGTATAAATAAAGTTAGTTTAGTTTAGGTTTCCTCCTGTAGTAACACTGGATCAATAAGAGATGAACCTAATTACTGGATCTCTAGAGAGAACAGTTTAGAACTGATAGCGCTATCCAGTATAAATAAAGTTAGTTTAATTTAGGTTTTCTCCCGTAGTATTGTAGTAACACTGGATCAATAAGAAATGAACCTTATTGGATCTCTAGAGAGAACAGTTTAGAACTGATAGAGCTATCCAGTATAAATAAAGTTAGTTTAGTTTAGGTTTCCTCCTGTAGTAACACTGGATCAATGAGAGATGATCCTTACTGGACCTCCAGGGAGAACAATTTAGAACTGATAGAGCTATCCAGTATAAATAAAGTTAGTTTAGGTTCCCTCCTGTAGTAACACTAGATCAATAAGAGAAGATCCTTACTGGACCTCTATAGGGAGAACAGTTTAGAACTGATAGAGCTATCCAGTATAAATGAAGTTAGTTTAGTTTAGGTTTCCTCCCGTAGTAACACTGGATCAATAGGAGATGATCGTTACTGGACCTCTAGAGAGAACAGTTTAGAACTGATAGAGCTATCCAGTATAAATAAAGTTAGTTTAGGTTTCCTCCTGTAGTAACATTAGATCAATAAGAGATGATCCTTACTGGACCACTAGGGAGAACAGTTTAGAACTGTATAACAGATAGACTGAGATAGTGCATATGTACTGTAGTATAAATAAAGTCAGTTGACTATATCTACCTTGGTGGATGGTTGGTGCTGCAGGCTGTGGTTGGTTTTGACGTCCTGAGAAACAAATCATATTGAAACCAATTAAAAGCCATCACACTTTTCGTTTGACAATCAAAATAGTCTGGCATTAATGGAGGGTTAACATGAAACATAGATATAATCTGATTAACTCATGTTCAAAATGCAGTCACTTTGAACAACCTCTAATGCATAATTGTCTGGCATTGGGCAGAGTAAAATAATATAGTTAAGGGTGCAATGCAGCTTAATTGCTAAATAGAGTACTTTACATCTCACTAACTCATCAATGTCCAAAGTTTTTATAACTTTGATGAGAAAAACCACATGGTATTAACTCAATAGACCTTTCTGGCCTTTCTTATATATGACACAGAAAACCAGTTTATGCAATGTCCCACAGGACAATTTTTGGTGACAATTTAGCAAAGATTCGCAATGCAAGTCATTGCATGATGGAGAGTCAATAGATTTGATAAAAAATACTTCATTATTTCACTCACTCTGCCTAATATGCCAGACAATTTTACTTGTGCTGGAGTAAATCCATTTACCGAGTCGAGTCTGAGTCAGCCCCGAGCCCGAGTCAAACGCCCGAGTCGCGTAAAAAAAAAGACGAAAGTGAAGAAAACTCACAGTCGAATAGGGTTAGGAGTAGGTTTAGGGTTAGAATACTAAGTCATTTTACCGACAAAGACAGTTATATAAACAGTGACTCGATCGGACATATTAATTGACTTGAACTCGGATTTGAGTCAGTCAGTCAACGAGAAACTCCGAAATTGAATAACATTCACAGTTGAATAGGGTTAGGGTAAGTTAGGAGTGGGGTTATGATTAGGATTAGGGTACTAAGTCATTGAACTGCAAAGACCATCGATTAAACAATATGACTCGGACATTTGACTCGGACTCGGATCAGACTAGGTTAACCGACAAACTCACTTGCGCTGGTGCTCAATGGGTTAAGGAGAGTAAAATATATAACAAAGGGCACACTGTGCACAGCTTAACATGTTAATCACTGTTACCCAAATACTTTCCCCCATGAAAAGTAAATTATCATCAATGTGATTGAGTTGATTATTACCTTGCTGTAAATGCAAAATGATGCGGCCAACCATAGACATGTAAATATTCTGAGAAAACAAGGACATGCAATTAAATTGTTCAAATTACTTTCAGTATTTATGCACGTAACATATGCAGGGTTTCCACCCTTGAAGGTGGAATTCAAATTCCATTATAGACTAATTTTTTGTCTTGGCAAAGAAAGTATATTCCCGGTAAGAGCAAACTAAATTAAGTAAAACTGCAAAGTTTGGTTGCAAAATGTTGTAAAATGCAAAAAATATAGCCTTGCAAAGTTGAAAAGTTCACACATTTTGTATAGTTTTGTATTGCGTGCAGAAATTGCTACCACATTTGGGCCGAAAATGGTAGCAATTTCTGCACGCAATACAAAAGTATACAAAATTTGCAAACTTTGCAAGGCTATATATATATTTCCACACTTTACAACATTTCGCAACCAAACTTTGCAATTGCTCATTTTAGCATGTTGTGGTAATTTATTTGCATCTTTATCCTTGTCTAGTTTTAAAATTAGTCTATAATGGGAATTCCAGTATTTCAAGGACTTTTTACAGTAAATTCAAGCAAGGACATCAAACTGGAAGTTTTTTAAAATATTTATTCATTTTTATTTATTATTTTATTATTATTATTACTGTGAGATTGAAAACAATATACAAATATTTACCCTGCTGGCAGATCTCCCAAATATTTGGTTTTCAATTTCTGCTGCGCTTTTTTCATTCTGTGAACCAATTTTGTTTGGCGACTTTTGCAAAGCATCGTCACTAAATTTGAAGATTTCCTAAATTACTATACTTACTGTAATATCTCTGCCCAATAATTTTCCCTTCCAAGTAAAATCATCATTGTGTTAGACAGAGTAAAATAATAAAATGGAGGTCAAGTTGTCAAACACATTGTTCTTAAAAATTTGTTTCTGGCTAGCTAGAAAAACTGCCTCCCCAGGAATAGGGTTTTTAAGAAAAATAGCCAGCCCAGTTAATTAATCAGAGAAACACAACCACATCGGCAATTTGCTGCTCATTTTTTAAATCGTGTTTAAATAAATGTTTTTGATTGATTGATTGAGAGAATCACAGCTAGCCAGTTTAAATAGGCAAACTCGGTTCCTATATTACAGGTTACCTCATGCCTGCAATCAAAAATGCATGCATTTAAGTGCCAATTATGTTTCAACTTTGTTAATTAATTTTCATCCCGTTTCTACTAAATTTCCCATGAACATAGAAAATATCATTTTTACAAATCGTATGTTTTTTGTTTTTGGAATTGCTACTTTTTGGCTGGTAAATTCTATGTCACAAACTTAACTGGCGCCAAAAATTGAAAATATATTATTGGTGATTTTGTGCATATATTTAGAAGAGCTGACTAAGGGTATCTTAAAACTGAAGTCAGTTTTGAAATACAACCATTTCTTGCAAAGATATAAAGACTCGAATTTCAAAATCTGCCATTTTCTTCTATTTTTAGTAATGAAATGACTGATTTTTGGACATTTGTATCTCCATATCTCCGCGAAAAATGGTCGTATTTGGAAATAGACTTCAGTTTAAGACTCTCTCAAGGTCGTCTACCGGACAAGTGCACAAAATTGCCAATATCTAACTATTAATTTTTTAGCGCCAAGTATGTGACGTCATAATTTTTCCCACCAAAAATTTAGCAATTCGAAAAACAAAAAACATACGATTTGTAAGAACGATATGTTGTATGTTCATGAAAAATTTATTAGAAACAGGACAAAGCACCTTGAAGCATACTGGCACTTTTGCATACATTTTTAACAGGCGTCACATGACGTTCTCTGGTACTATAGTATCCAAAGGTCGCGGGGTCGATTCACATATAAACACCAACACCGCACAAAAATGAAATATTATACTGTTTTAAAACATGACATATCTTATATTTTATACTGATTGGCGGTGATATTTATGACTTACATTTCCAAAGTAACTCTTTGTCGAAAGGCAGGTGATTGCCAATCGCCGTTGTTGAAAGACATACCTCCTAAAATATATTTTAAACCAAATAATAAACTTTTCTTTTGCTTAGTGTAGTAATTTTTTTTGAAAAATTATCTTCCAAATCCCAATTACATTTGGCGGCGTATCTCGGCGACTTACCGAAAAAAATATCGCCGATTGGCAGCCTGCGAGCAACTACCTTAATATGCCTTAGATTCTGCGAGTCAGCATCACAAAATTGTGTTTTGCGAGGTGGATTTTCCGTATTATTGAAAAATTTTGGGTCTATTTCTATATTAATAACCTGGATTTAAATTCTGATCCGAATGCTTGCCTTAATCGAACCCAACATTAAGATGAGGGTGGGAAAGGGTATTTTCGTGAGCCGTGAATGGTCAATATTTGTTCGCGTGAAATGCTTGATTTTAGTGTCGTGAAATGTGATTTGTTCTACAGCCGTGAGGCGCGATTGTCGATAAAAATGCTCCGTGAAATGAGAATTAAGGATGTCTGTTTCGTGAACTGAGATTTTGCTATGTTTATTTCGTTCTATTTCATAATAGTCATAATAAACATGGTACGCGATAATCAATTCATATGATCGATCTCACTCGATTGCACAAGAGTAAAAACTTCGGAGGCCTTTCGGAGGTCGTCGGACATACTCGTCATTCAAACTTCTAAGTTATGATGTAGTTTTTAATTAAACATATACTCTAAATAAACCTATTATTATTATATTATTTTATTAGAATCTAGTTTTCCGTGAAATTGTTTTTTAAGACACGTGAATCGTGAAACGGCTTTTTTTTCGTTGTGAAACGTGATCCATACCCCCCCCCCCCCCCCCCCTAAGATATTAGTTAGCTGCAAGCCTTCAGTCAAAAAGTATTACAACAAGCAGTCCAGCAGTTGATCCTTCAGTTAACCCATTGAGCCGCAAGGTCCTATTTGAGACTACCCTTTATTTCCCATCGCAATAAAGTAAATTACAGGCAGAAATGGTTGGAGAAAATTTATTGTGCTACATAATTTCATACAGCATCAAGATTAGTAAACCTAGTACTATAAAAACTAGCAAAATACTTTAGTTTACAAGCAGTAGCGGAGACTATAGGGTGGCAGAGCAGAATGGGCTCCCCCAATAATTTTCGAAAACCTTTGATTGATAGCTGAATAACTGTATCACAAAGCTGTGACAATTATTTTTCGATCATGAAAACATGATAGGCTATAGATTATTAAGTTATACATTGCACGAAATAGTTAAGGCAAAAAATTCTAAAGAACGAAGATTTTCCACAAAAAAAGTAATCATATAGTCTACGCCACTGTGCACAAGCTATTAATTTCATAAATTACAAAAATAATAGCGCTAAAAACAGAAGTATCTTGCTCATTTTATCACCGACTACACTTGTTAGTTCTAATCAACGAGCGATTCACGAGCTAATGGCTTTATCAGGGTGATTTAGCTTCAAACGGTCCAGTGCAGATAGATGTCTACAAAAAGCTGGCGTGATTTGCATCTGAAAACAACCATTAAAATCACGGCAGGTCGAGTCAGGCCTAGGGTAAATTTCGAGATTAAACTTGTTCAGGTAATTCAGACAAACTACTGCAGCTTATTGTAGAATACTGCGCATACTGGACGCTAATTAAGTTTCAGATATTTAAATATTTAAACAAAGCATGATTAACAATTATATGAATGAAAAATCACTTTATTCTCTATGCCTTTCTTAAAGTGCGACTAACCACTAATATGATTTTTGGTATGTGTAATATTTGGGTCATTCGAAAAAGAAATGTAATACATCTTTATAATAAAAAATCCCATCTTAATCAACTTTTTCACTGTCAAAGTTTCCGGATATGATGTCATTAGGTGAATTGCAAATTAGTTTTCCTTTGTTTTTTTTTTACCAAAAATTCACCTAATGACATCATATCTGGAACTATGACAGTGGAAAAGTTGATCAAGATGAGGTTTTTTACTATAAAGATACATTACATTTCTTCTCAGAATGACCCAACACACATACCAAACATTATATTTGGGGATAGTCGCACTTTTATCTTGCTAGGAAATGCAATTATGTCTATACCGTTGAATGAGATCGAGGCAAACTCCTAGAAACCATACACGCTTAACTCTTGCTAATATATACCGTGACCACTATAATGGGCCTAGATTTAGTACAATTATCCGTTAAAATTTATCCGTTCACTGTCAGTTAAAGTTTCTTGTGTATTATACAGCTTGCGCCCCAGGAACTTTGCCAAGAACCTAAACAAAAATGGATTCAGTTATAGTTAAGAATTAAACCAAACAAGCTTCCTTGACAAGTTTACCTTCTCGTGTGTACAGTCAACAAGTTTTCCTTGACAAGTTTACTTGACAAGTTTACTTCTTGGCAAGTTTACTTGACGAGTTTACTTTCTCGTGTGTACAGTCAACAAGTTTTCCTTGACAAGTTTACTTGACGAGTTTGCTTTCTCGTGTGTACAGTCAACAAGTTTTCCTTGACAAGTTTACTTGACGAGTTTACTTTCTCGTGTGTACAGTCAACAAGTTTTCTTTGACAAGTTTACTTTCTCGTGTGTACAATCAACAAGTTTTCCTTGACAAGTTTACTGGACGAGTTTACTCTCTCGTGTGTACAGTCAACAAGTTTTCCTTGACAAGTTTACTTGACGAGTTTACTTTCTCGTGTGTACGGTCAACAAGTTTTCCTTGATAAGGCTTGAGGCTCGCGTGTTCACAGAATGTTGTTAAACATTTATCTCTTTTTGTTTGCCAAAAACCCAAAACCACAGAAGTATTTCTTATATACTTTTCAAGTATTTTTCTTGTCCAAAAGTTGGCATGACTAGCTCTGGAACAAAGCTGCTTGCGGCAAAATATTGGCAATTTTTCCTTGCCATACACGATCAAATAAAACTTGTCAAGGAAAAATTGCCCGTCTCTATACGGGGCTTGACTCAGACGTTACACATTTTGAATATTATAGTATTTTTCTCTACGAGCAAATACACACTTTCACAAAAGGATTATACTCCAGTTACCTTCGAAAGATCAATACCAGTGAGAGCTTGTACGGCAGGCGGTAGCTGACCAACCAGCTTGGTAACCTCGCTTGATACGCTGTTGCTTCCACCATCATTTATCATCACAATTTGCTCCGTCTTGGCAAGCGGAGCGGCAACCTCAGCAGCAATCTAGATGAAAAGGGCGTTCTGGCATTTGCAAAGGGAGTTCTGGCGTTTAAAAACGAAATTCTCATCTGGGGTTTGAAAAGGGAGTTCTGGCATTTGTAAAGGGAGTTCTAGCATTTTTAAAGGGAGTTCTGGCGTTTGAAAACGAAATTCTCGCATTTGATAAGTTCTTGCGTTTGAAAACGGAATTCTGACATTTGTAAAGGGAGTTCTGACATTTGTAAAGAGAGTTCTGGCATTTGAAAAAGTAGTTCTGGCATTTGAAAACGGATTTTGGGCGTTTGAAAAGGGAGGTATGGCATTTGATAAGGAAGTTCTGGCATTTGAAAACCAAGTTCTGGCATTTGAAAAGGGAGTTCTGCCATTTGAAAAGGGAATTCTGCCATTTGAAAAGGGAGTTCTGCCATTTGAAAAGGGCGTTCTGCCATTTGTAAAGGGAGTTCTGGCATTTGGAAAAAGGAGTTCTGCCATTTGAAATGGGAGTGCTGCTATTTGAAAAGGGAGTTCTGCCATTTGTAAAGGGAGTTCTGGCGTTTGAAAACCAAGTTCTGGCATTTGAAAACCAAGTTCTGGCATTTGTAAAGGGAGTTCTGGCGTTTCTCACGGTTGAGATGAAACAGAACTTACCTTGGGCAATGATTCTAAGATTAGCGACATCATAGCAGCGTCACCATATTGTTTGTACGCAGCAGCTTTCTGTCTCATTCTCTCAGCTTCGGCTTTACCAATTGCTTCAATAGATGCAGCTTCGGCCGCACCAACCATCTATACAAACCAGGATACAGAGTTTGTTATGGAACTCACCATACTATCCAACATAATTGTATTATGGAAGTGAACTGTAATACTGTATGACTCAAGATGAAAGAATGCTTCAAGTCAGACTTACCTTAATTTTCTCAGCGTCGGCTTGAGCGGCAGCCACGGTTTTTGTCCTGGAGGTAAAAATGTTAGTCACAGTGGTATTATAGAAGGAATATGTAACACAAATGTAGTATTACACTCTGCAATCCTGTCGGAAACAGACTTACACTTAGCAAAGGAAACCTACCTGTACAGGAGGAAGACTAAACTAAACTTACCTTATTTATACTGGATAGCTCTATCATTTCTTAATTGTTCTTCCTAGATGTCCAGTAAGGATCATCTCTTATTGATCCAGTGTTACTACAGGAGGAAACCTAAACTAAACTAACTTTATTTATACTGGATAGGTCTATCAGTTCTAAACTGTTCTTCCTATAGAGGTCCAGTAAGGATGATCTCTTATTTATCCAGTGTTACTACAGGAGGAAACCTAAACTAAACTAACTTTATTTATACTGAGTAGGTCTATCAGTGCTAAACTGTTCTCCCTAGAGGTCCAGTAGGGATCATCTCTTATTGATCCAGTGGTACTACAGGACGAAACCTAAACTAAACTTTATTTGCACTACCTTGGCACAGACCGTTTGAACTGCACATCTCAGACTGAAGGCGTTGAGGTATCATCTCTACTACATACCTCTGTCCTTGAGCCAAAGTCTGTACTTTATAGCTCTCTGCTTCGGCGGGTCTCTTCACCGTCGCAGTCAATTCTTTTTCTTTCCTCTCGATCTCCTTCTCCTCGACTGAGATCTGTTTTCTACGTTCTACGACCTGAATTTGGATTTCCTCTTCACGAATCTTTTGTTTTTCTTTGTTGGCCTAACAGGGAGAAAATAATGCAAGTATTAGAGGACGCGAACTTCAACGTTTCAAGCGAAAACCCTTCGTCAGGGCCCACTAGAGAGTTTGGCAAATACAAGGGCAACGGCAACATGGTCATAATCCTGAAAGACAAAGGCGAATGTAAATTTAAGAAATTACGGTACATGAATGAAAAGGTAGTGAAGGGTGTCCGGAAAATTTTTTTGGGCACACACCGTTCATTTTGTGAAATACCTGTAGTTCATAGGCCAATTCAGCCTCAGCTTTCTTTGTGTTGACTTCTTGGTCAAACGCTGCCTTGTTCATCTGATATTCTCTAGAAGCATCAGCAATCTTCGCTTGGGTGGAATACTTCACATCCATCATTTCCTTTGTGCATTCCGCTTCCTTGTGTTAGAAAAAATAGATTTATTATAATTATTAATGATACTATTACGACTGATTATACATAATTGCATGTATAGAGGCTAATAGAAAGGCTAATTGCTTTCTCAAGCCACCATTTTTGGGTGGCTTCTCAGCCAAAGTTTGTGCGATAAGTCCACATAACAGCGACTTTTTATAATCTTTTCACATTGTTTTAATTGTCTGCATTGGTTAACGAGAACTAGATGCCACCCAAAAATGGCGGATATTCGTCATCGTGAGAAAAGCTAATTGCGTCCTAATGCACCCTACTTTGTTACTTTACTTTATCTAACACCGAACGATTTTACTCAACAAAGGGGAACCTTGGCATATCTGTATATAAGACTATCTGCATGTATATGCACTAAATGAATGATACCAGTCACTGCTTAAAGACTTTCCAAAGAAAAAAATCCTGTAGGAATTCCTATTAGATTTTGGCCCATTCCTAAGAGTAATTATGGGCAATTATCCAAAATACATACCCTAATCCCAGCATCTCTGTTAGCTTCAGCCACACCAATGTCAGCATCACGTTTGACTTTCGCTGTTTGCGTCTTACCAAGAGAGTCCAAGTACTGCACCTTGTCCTCAATATCTTTGATCGTAAAACTGAGAATCTCAATTCCCATTTTACCCACATCTGGTAACGCAACTTCACGTACCAGCTTGGCAAAACTGTCACGATCTAAACAGGGCGAAATTTCAAATGTTTATTACCTCCGTACCAGGAGTGTATGTTTTCATCTCGGTGTATATGTATGTATGTATGTGTGTTTGTCTGTGTGTGTTTCTCTACCAAATGTACCGGTATTGATATGAAAATTTGTGGATCTAATGGTCATTGCCCAACGAACAATTGGTTAAACTTTGGTTACAATTAGATTAAAAGTTGATGAGAAATTAGCAAAACTTCGTTTGTCTTGCTTTGCTGGACAAAGTAAATTGAATGAATAATTAATCCATTATATAATTTATGCATGATACATAACTTAATTTGCTACTGGAGGCTATGAGTGTCCTATACTCTACATACTGCCCTATAGTCTACATATATTGCCCTATAGTCTACATATTGCCCTATAGTCTACATACTGCCCTATAGTCTACATATTGCCCTATAGTCTACATATTGCCCTATAGTCTACATATTGCCCTATAGTCTACATATTGCCCTATAGTCTACATATTGCCCTATAGTCTACATATTGCCCTATAATCTACATGTTGCCCTATAGTCTACATATTGCCCTATAGTCTACATATTGCCCTATAGTCTACATATTGTCCTATAGTCTACATATTGCCCTATAGTCTACATATTGCCCTATAGTCTACATATATTGCCCTATAGTCTACATATATTGCCCTATAGTCTACATATTGCCCTATAGTCTACATATTGCCCTATAGTCTACATATTGCCCTATAGTCTACATACTGCCCTATAGTCTACATATTGCCCTATAGTCTACATATTGCCCTATAGTCTACATATTGCCCTATAGTCTACATATTGCCCTATAGTCTACATATTGCCCTATAGTCTACATATTGTCCTATATTCTACATATTGCCCTATAGTCTACATATTGCCCTATAGTCTACATATTGCCCTATAGTCTACATATTGCCCTATAGTCTACATATTTATCTGTCTACTGTAAATGCTTAATTCACACGAAGTCAGACCCAAAACCAAGCAAATAGTTGGATTTCACTGAACACTAAATGTGCAGCAGATGGTGGTCAACCTGCAGTTATCAGAGTGAGGAAATAATGTTAGTAATAGTCTTGTATTTTGTGTATTTTGAGGCAAATAAAATTAAAGATGTAGTTAAATTTTCTGCCTGATATCATGGATAAATATCAGGATTTTGTGCATCTCACTTGATAGAACTAATTAGCCATTCCGAAGTTGATGAGTGGACTGGGGACGAGTGTTAAAAAATGCCCAAATTAAGAAATGAATTAAATCACTAAAAAGACCACTTCAAAATTAGTAAGTATACAAAGTTTGAAGACGTTTACATGAATACCCTTCGAATAATAAGCTTTCGAAAATTATGAAATTACTGATTAAAAGATTGTTTTGGGGACGCGCGTCCCAAAAACAAAAATTGCAATACATTTCATAGTAAATATCACGATTTCTGAAAGCTTATTATTCGAAAGATATTCATGTAAACGTCTTCAAACTTTGTATACTTACTAATTTTGAGGTGGTCTTTTAGTGATTTGGCTCATTTTTTAATTTGGGCACTTTTTAACACTCATCCCCAATCCTCTCATCGACTTCAGAATGGCTAATTGCTGAAGGGTTTTTGTATATGGAAATTTCATGTGTAAATTATATAATTTTTTAGACTTGTCCAGGAGCAGCTGTGAAAAATGTAACTATAGGGCCTCTGACAGGAATCGAACCTGCGGCCCTGCAATTCCAGTCAGTGGCGGAGCCAGCCTGACAATTTGGTCATGCTATGCAAATTTTAAATTATTATAATTACTCATTTCTTTAGAAATTGATTGTTTTCGCGGTCTATGAACACAGAAATATTTGCATAGCATGACCAAATTGTCGGGCTGGCTTCGTCACTGCATGATTCCAGTGTGGCGCTCTAACCAACTAAGCTACAACCTTGTACCCAGGGTCTTTCTCTTTCCTCTTGTGGAGGAAAGACCCTGGTAGACGATGGTCATGTGATCTGCTAAAATCTAGCAGATTTCTAATTAACTATCTTGGATTCCTTTACGACAATCATACAAATTATAAATTAAACTATAAAAATCATCCAAATATCAGATATTTATTGACCTTATCTTGGATTGCTAATTGAAACTCTGCTCGATTTTAGCAGATCACATGACCAGCATCTACCAGGGTCTTTTCTTCACAAGAGGAAAGACCCTGGGTATGAGCACAGAATACTACACAGAAGTCCATCTTCATTGTTTTTAGCGTAAACTCTATTCGTCATGATTCGTCACTCAGCAAGTACCGCAAACAGAAGCAGTCACCCCCCTGGAAATACTAAAAATGGCGCACGTCCAGGGGGGTGACTGCTTCTGTTTACGGTACTTGCTGAGTGACGAATCATGACGAATAGAGCTTACGCTAAAAACAATGGAGATGGACTTCTGTGTAGTATTCTGTGGTATGAGGTTGACTAAGCTATAGAATCCAGCAGTTGAACAGCTGCTCATGTGTAGAATTTACACTTCAACATTCCTGAAAGCTAACCACCATCTGTTTTGTGGTAACATTTACTGAAACCCACCTTTGTAGATTTCTTCTACAGTCAACGTGCCAAGAATGGCTCGGAGATGCCCTTCTAACGTTTGTAAAATGACATTTTCAATTTCAGCAGTACTCTTGCCAAGAAACTGCTCACACGCTGTGGCAAGGAAGTCTCCTTGCATGACTTTCACTTGAGCCACGCCCGTGACGGTAACTGCCACGCCCTCAGCTGTCTCAACTGACTCACACTTTGGGTTCAGTGTCATCACTTCTAATGTAAGTCTGTGTTGAAAATATTACACATTAGTAAAAGGAAAGCAAGGGGCCAAGTGCCCAGTGGGATACAAGCGTATTTCAACCACAGTGAGCCATAACTGTTACAGTAAGTGGCAATGTGCCCTACTTTATTATGTTACCCTGTCTAATGCCAGATGATTTTGCTTATCAAGGGGAGAGTGCCGCCACTCAATGAGTTTTGAAAACCTTCAACTTCTAAACAGCAGCTACGCAATGATTTAAAGCAGATAAAGGCTCATTTACACTCCAGCCTGGGAATAATTTTTGGGGACCTGCCTGTCAAAATGACCAGCACCAATGAATTTGTGCCTGTCATGAAACAAAACGTGCCTGTCATGAAACAAAACGTGCCTGTCATGAAACAAAACGTACCGGTCATTGTACCGGACTGCCAAAAACATAGGATACAAAATATGCAATGGTTAAAATCATTAAATACATAGAGATTACTGCATGGTTGGTGAGCTTGTACGATTTTTATGCACCAGTTGTGAAAGATTGCAAATGAAACAAGTGGAAACACTGCACAAACATGGCGTTGTGTTTAAAGCATTGTGTATTTAATGTATTTAATAAACCGGATAACTTTAAACTTTATAGCACAAATAATAGAGAATTTGTCGACAGGAAGGTTATTTTAGTTTAGTTTAACCACTGGAATGAGTGCCAGACAAAGTGACAGACACAATCAAATTTGTGCCTGTCAAAACACTACAAATCGCGTATTTGTGCCGGTCAATGACCGTGACCGGACACTTATTTCCAGGCTTGTTTACACTTGTAATTTTTCTGAGATTTTTTCTTCTTCCGATGCATGTGCATGAGTGGATGAGTTCTGAATGTTCAAATGAAGTTACATATACTCAGAATATTCATTACTCATCTACTCATTCACATGCATCAGTTCTAAGTAGGGATGAGCCGATTAATCGGTAAATAATCGGCAAAGCCGATTAATCGGCCGTTTTTTAAATAATCGGTAATCGGCCGATTATTGCCTGATAATCGGCAAATAATCGGCCATAAGACCTTTTCTGCAGCTGCCAATCACATGCTAAAATACTGAATACAAGCGAATAGATTTTCACATTTTGTTGCCAAACCTGTGTCTTTTGTCTCAAGCGAAGTGAAGCTGGGAACATTTCCACTAAAAAAACGCAGCAGACTAGCTCCCCATAGCTCACAGTGCCTTGTTTTTACACCATAATCTGCCAAAACTAAACTTTGACTATTGACATGAGAGACTGAAGCTGTTTTTAATTGTACAAAGTGTGTATTGTAAACAATAAAACCGCATTTACAACTTCATTGTTGGTCATCTTGTGATTTTTCGCTTGCTTTTCAAAATAATCGGTGGGTACCGATTAATCGGCCGATTAGTTACAATAATCGGCTTATAAATAATCGGCCTCAGTAATCGGCAATTTTCCTTATCGGCTCATCCCTAGTTCTAAGAAGAAAATCGCACTAGAAATTATAGCAAAAATAGCAAGTGTAAACGGCCCTAAGCATTATCTAGCTGACTAGCTCAGAAATCATGCTCCATACTTCATACAGGGGTGTATTTTCTACCTTTGAACATCACTAACACAGGCCCAGGCCCAACCCCATCCTCCAACAACTAGTTTGGGTTTGGGGTTACCTCCTTGACAGCAACCACCTAAAACAAAAAGAATAGTGAGATGCAATGAAATGCAACAGTACAAACAGGCCTAGGAAATATACTTCTCTTCCTGGCAGCAAAGTTGGGTTTTTTTATTCCTAGCAGCAGTGTTGCAATTCATTTCCCAGCACTGAATACATGAATTCAGCATATAATAAACCCTAAAACATGCAGCACACCAGAGAAGCTTGCTGAGCCAACCTCCTCATCTGTCGGCTAGCTCAGCTATGCATTTCCGCCCCACTTGTTGGGAAAGCTACTCAACAGCAACATTGTTGATAAGATCGTTTGCATTTCAACTCATTGTCGCCACTTTGACCAACATCACATGAAGAAACTATGGGTTCTCATTGGTTAGTTAATTTTAAGCAGCTCAGCACTAAGCTCGCAACATCTGCAGACGTTGACATTTTTCCTTGCGAGGTGAAAAATATCAAACACGATAGATATTGTCCTGAAGGCCTCGAGAAGTTAAATCCTCACGAAAAATATCAGCACACAAGAGAGCTGGCCACCATTTCTCTCATTGGCGGCAGGCTTATGAGCACAGACGATATGAGCATAGCTAAGCTGGCCACCATTTCTCTTGTGTGCGGCAGGCTTAATGTACATCCTCTGACACAAGACCACTTTACCAGGGGAGCCTTCAGCCTTGCCCCATTTACAGGGCAATGAAAATGGTATTTTACCCGATTTAGGGAAAAATGCCAAGAACCTGCCCAATTGAAGTATAAATTGAGCTGAAACCACTTGAAGTTCGTAAGTCTAATATGCAAGGAAGTTCGATATGGTCAATGAGTCAACGTAATAGTATATTAAATTCCAAATAATTGTTGAAATTAATTTTGTATTTTTAATTGTACGAAACGACATCTCAAAATAACATCTTACAATATTATCCATACATAAAATCTAACTTTTAATGCACAAATATATTTCAAAATTAAAGTAAAAGGCACAAAACGAACTAGCATCCTTACATATTTTGAAATCTACAAAGAATGTTTATTTCATATCCGTCAAATAGCATGCAACGATATAAGTATTTTTATTTGAAAAGCAAAAGCTCTCAAAACAAGCGTACAACAAATTATACGATTTCAAGCAGAAATTTGAATGTTTAAAGGGCTTAATATAATAAAACTTTACCGAAGCTTTGAAGCTTCCAGCGAATGCAAAGCTCGTATTTTCGAAAGGGCTTGTCCAAATATCCGCGGGAGACCTTTAAACGAGCTTTCAAAATTTGCGAATCAAAATTATACACGATTTCGTTTTATAAAGGAAAGTTCCTTTCGCATATATAATAATTTCAAAATACAACAATTAATATGTTAAAAAGTAGAATATAAAGGAATAATATAATCAAGATATTCATAATACTACAAAACTCAAATGCCACACATATTTTTGACCCGAACCATTTTAATCACAAAATCACAATACGATTTCAAACCAGGTCAATTTTTTACTTTAAAACGAAATATTTTACACTAACCTGAAATAACCAAGACCTGATTGGGTCCAACAGTGTGACAATTTCCCATTTTATGCTTTTTAACACTTCGTCTATTTTGATTCTTCAGCAAATTTCAACATCAAAAACATCAAAATACTACAAAGACATTTGTGCAAAAGCTTCGGTCGTCAAGCAGCTGTGCCAGCCCGCATGCAGGCAACATGCCCGATTATGTAATTTTTGTTCCGATAAAATTGTTCCGGTATTTTTGTCAAGCCACTCCGGCCAATAACTATTTTAAAATTCAGAAAATTCTCAAACTTCAAAGTTAAATTTCCAGAAAAATTGACTACAGGTTTATTTCTTGCAGATAAAACAACATTTCATATATCTTCTGATGCCACAGATTACCTTCGCATTTCGAATTTTGCAAAACATTAGTCTTCATCCCCCCCCCCCCAACCTCATCCCCAGGGCTTATTCTCTGATATTGTGAATATCACAGAGGCCCTGGGGACAGGCCCCCCACCCATGAATTTTCTATATAACGTACGCATTCCTGGGAGGTTTTTCCCTTCAAAGAATGCCTGACTTCGGGCCACTTTACAGTCATGGTGGTTTCTGGTTGTAAAGGATACCTAATTTCTTCATACCTTATAGCCACCGCGGTGGCTATAAAGGGGTCTGTGGCTAAAAGAATACCAGATTTCACTAAACTTTTAGCAACGACGGTCCGTGGCTAAAAAGTATGTCAGATTTCAGTACACTTTTTAACCACAGTGGTCTGTGGCTAAAAGTATATCAGATTCCACTATACTTTTAGCCACGATGGCCTGTCGCTAAATGGTATATCAGATTTCAGTATACTTTTTAGCCACGGCGGTCTCTGGCTAAGAAGTATATCAGATTTCATTAAACTTTTAGCGACGAGGGTCTGTGGCTAAAAAGTATGTCAGATTTCAGTACACTTTTTAGCCACGGTGGTCTGTGGCTAAAAGTATATCAGATTTCACTATGCTTTTAGCCAAGAGGGCCTGTGCCTAAAAAGTATATCAGATTTCAGTATACTTTTTAGCCATGGCGGTCTATGGCTAAGAAGTATATCAGATTTCATTAAACTTTCAGCGACGAGGGTCTGTGGCTAAAAATTATGTCAGTTTTCAGTACACTTTTCAGCCACAGAGGTCTGTGGCTAAAAAGTATGACAGATTTCAGTACACTTTTTAGCCACAGAGGTCTGTGGCTAAAAAGTATGTCAGATTTCAGTACACTTTTTAGCCACGGCGGTCTATGGCTAAGAAGTATATCAGATTTCATTAATTAAACTATTGGCGACGAGGGTCTGTGGCTAAAAAGTATGTCAGATTTCAGTACACTTTTTAGCCACAGATGTGTGTAGCTAAAAGTATATCAGATTTCATTAATTAAACTTTTAGCGACGAGGGTCTGTGGCTAAAAAGTATGTCAGATTTCAGTACACTTTTTAGCCACAGAGGTCTGTGGCTAAAAGTATATGAGAATTCACTATAGTTTTAGCCACGAGGTCCTGTGGCTAAAAAGTATATCAGATTTCAGTATACTTTTTAGCCACGGCGGTCTATGGCTAAGAAGTATATCAGATTTCATTAATTAAACTTTTAGCGACGAGGGTCTGTGGCTAAAAAGTATGTCAGATTTCAGTACACTTTTTAGCCACGGAGGTCTGTGGCTAAAAAGTATGTCAGATTTCAGTACACTTTTTAACCACGGCGGTCTATGGCTAAGAAGTATATCAGATTTCATTAATTAAACTTTTAGCGACGAGGGTCTGTGGCTAAAAGTATGTCAGATTTCCGTACACTTTTTAGCCACAGAGGTCTGTGGCTAAAAGTATATCAGATTTCAGTACACTTTTTAGCCACAGATCGAGGTCTGTGGCTAAAAAGTATGTCAGATTTCAGTACACTTTTTAGCCACAGAGGTCTGTGGCTAAAAGTATATGAGAATTCACTATAGTTTTAGCCACGAGGTCCTGTGGCTAAAAAGTATATCAGATTTCAGTATACTTTTTAGCCACGGCGGTCTATGGCTAAGAAGTATATCAGATTTCATTAATTAAACTTTTAGCGACGAGGGTCTGTGGCTAAAAAGTATGTCAGATTTCAGTACACTTTTTAGCCACGGAGGTCTGTGGCTAAAAAGTATGTCAGATTTCAGTACACTTTTTAACCACGGCGGTCTATGGCTAAGAAGTATATCAGATTTCATTAATTAAACTTTTAGCGACGAGGGTCTGTGGCTAAAAGTATGTCAGATTTCCGTACACTTTTTAGCCACAGAGGTCTGTGGCTAAAAGTATATCAGATTTCAGTACACTTTTTAGCCACAGATCGAGGTCTGTGGCTAAAAAGTATGTCAGATTTCAGTACACTTTTTAGCCACAGAGGTCTGTGGCTAAAAGTATATGAGAATTCACTATAGTTTTAGCCACGAGGGCCTGTGGCTAAAAAGTATATCAGATTTCAGTACACTTTTTAGCCACGGCGGTCTATTGCTAAGAAGTATATCAGATTTCATTAATTAAACTTTTAGCGACGAGGGTCTGTGGCTAAAATGTATGTCAGATTTCCGTACACTTTTTAGCCACAGAGGTCTGTGGCTAAAAGTATATCAGATTTCATTAATTAAACTTTTCTGTGGCTAAAAAGTATATCAGATTTCAGTACACTTTTTAGGCACGACTAGAATTTAGTGGCTAGAATTTAGTACAAGTATACCAGATTTCAGTATACTTTTTAGCCCCTTCGGTCTGTGGCTAAGAAGTATGTCAGATTTCACTATATTTTTGCGACGAAACTTTCACGAAAGTCTGTGGCTATAGTTTATAGCAGCTGCATAGTATACTTTACGGCCACAGGCCGCCGTGGCTAAAAAGTGCACTGAAATCTGGCATACGTTATAGCCACAGACCACCGTGGCTAAAAAGTATAGTGAAATCTGGTATACATTGTAGCCACAGACCACCGTGACTAAAAAGTATAGCGAAATGTTTGGATCAGACCATCCAACTGACGGAAACCATAAAGTGATTGTATATTCTTGATGTATACTAACTACGCAAGTAAAAACGCACAAGTTTGTACAAGTCTGCAGACAAGTTGTCGACAATTTGTGTTCACACTGCTTGTTCCCAGTTTTGTTAGTTGTTGTAACAAGTTTGGTACAAGCTGTTAACAACTTGTAACAAGCTTGATAACATTATCAGACTTGTTTGTGTCACCAACCTTGTAACATTCTTGCTATATCATGACACCATCAGACTTTTTAGAACAACCTTGTAATACAAGGTTGTTCTAAAAAGTCTGATGGTGTCATGATATAGCAAGAATGTTACAAGGTTGGTGACACCAGGTTGTAACAATATTGTTATATCATGACTGTATCCGACATGTTGGAACATCCTTGCAACAAGTCTGATAATATTAACAAGGTTGTTACAAGTTGTTAACAGCTTGTTCCAAACTTGTTGACAACTTGTGACAAGCAGTGCGAACACAACTTGTTGACAGCTTGTTGGCAGAGCAAGTCTGTCAACAAGGCAAAGTGCAGGAACGTCAGGAAGTGAGCCGAACCTCCCGAATTTTGTCCAGGAAGTAACGAAAAACACAGAGAGTTCTAATATCCGACTTGCTAGTCCCACTGCCATAAAAGCTGAGTATGTCGATGTCGAAAAACGTCTGATTTCAACGAAGAATTCAGCCAAAGGTGGCAAGCACTTAGCGAATAACCATTTGGGTAACAACACAACAGCGAGTAATTTCAAAGCAAGGTATTGTTTAAGTTGAATTTTTTGTAAACTTTTGCTCATCATGTACAGTTCCGTGTTTTGAAGCCATTCAAATGCATATTTGAATTGTAACAAGTTGTCTTCGCACTGCTTGTCACAAGTTGTCAACAAGTTTGGAACAAGCTGTTAACAATTTGTTACAACCTTCTCGGTATTATCAGGCTTGTTTGTTACAAGGTTGTTCCAACAAGTCCGATACAGCCATGATATAGCAATATTGTTACAACTTTGTGTCGTCAAACTTGTAACATTCTTGTTTATCATATCTGTATCAGACTTGTTAGAACAACCTTGTGACAAGTCTGACAATGCCATCATGCTTGTTACAAGTTGTTAACAGCTTGTTCCAAACTTGTTACAACAACTGGGAACAAGCAGTGCGAACACAACTTGTTGACAGCTTGTGAACAGATTTGTAACAACTTGTTTGCAGACTTGTAACAACTTGTGCGTTTTTACGTGTGTAAAGCGGATTTGATTATGTAAACATGCAGAGGTCCACATGTGAATAATACAGTATAAATGCATGATAATGCTGCGTAATAAATTTACGTCATAAACATTAAAGGTGATCTACAGTCCGTATGTAAACAAAGCCTTTGTTTACATTTTTGTGTCCAAAATATTGAGCTTTATTCGACAACTATTTATATTTTCAAGCTTCTAGAGTATAATAAATGATCAAGAAACAACAATCAGGCTTTTCAAGAACTCAAAACATAGTTAAACTGTTTGTATCATAAAAAGTGGGCTCATTTGTGCACATGCGCAGATAGGACTGTAGATCACCTTTAAAATTAGGGTTCGTTATAAATTTTTTACTTTATAGAAAAAAATATTTTTGATCAGTATAAACACAAGAAAACGTCAAAATAGGATGATATAATATTATTTAACAGTGTTATTATGTATTCGTTTTTGCAAACATATGCCCATTAATGGAAATTGTTGTGCAAATATGCATGAGTTCAAATAAAATGGCCGGACATCCAATGTTTATATTATAGATTTTAAAGATTTCGCAAGGGGAACTTGGGTCGTTTACATTTGGCTTGCCATCCTGGATAAATTTCTACGAGTTATTTGATGCTGTTAATCTGTTTATTAATAAGGGGATTGAATTACTAATATTATGAGTAGTTCGACAAGGCTATTTGATTCGAACGGTCATTTGCTGCCACCTGAACAGTGCAATATCGAGCCACTCGACTCGCTCACGAAACACAGAGCCGCGAGCCCTTCTCGTCGCTCGCCTTCAAGAAATGGCAGGCAAAGTGCAGGAACGTCAGGAAGTGAGCCGAAACTCCCGAATTTTGTCCAGGAAGTAACGAAAAACACAGAGAGTCCTAATATTCGACTTGCTAGTCCCACTGCCATAAAAGCTGAGTATGTCAATGTCGAAAAACGTCTGATTTCAACGAAGAATTCAGCCAAAGATGGCACGCACTTAGCGAATAACCATTTGGGTAGCACAACAGCGAGTAATTTCAAAGCAAGGTATTGTTTAAGTTGAATTTTTTGTAAACTTTTGCTCATCGTGTACAGTTCCGTGTTTTGAAGCCATTCAAATGCATATTTGAATTGTAACAATTATTTATTCTAATAAAAAATCGAACTATATACTAAAATATTTAAGTTATGTCAAGTGCGAATATGTACAAAGGCACCTTAGTTGTAGGTAGTTGTTTGGTTATTAAATATGATTTTGTCTTTTATTTCGGCACAGCGTGTTGTCCAAATCGAAGGCTCTCGGCAAGATGGAGTCGGGAATCGTAAACGAAGCAGCATTTGCTTTAGAGGTATTTTTGTTGGGTTTATTTTGCTTTAAGATTTCGAAATAACTATCAAATAATCCTTGTTTACCGATGTGCTAATCTAAGTCTTCTATTCTTCAGCTGTTTAATTTGTAGGGCTTTTATTAATAGTTAGAATTAAATTAGTATTATACAGTCATATTATGCATTCATTGAATATTTTATGTCTGAAAATATGACAAGGCCAATATTTTTCGTGCTCAGAATCACGTAAAAGGTGTATTGTGTAATTTTAAGATGGTTTTGTTGCATTACAACATAAAAGCATCAAGCTAAGTCTGTTTAGGTGGGCTGTTTTGATAGTGTTCATTTTGTAAACATTAATCTGTCATATTTAACACTGCATGATACATCACACTTACAGGTTTTGTAGCATGTTGAAATTTGATATCTTTCAGATTTACTCATCAGAATCAGATTTACTCATAGAGTTTACAAGTAAATTAAATTGCCAATTACTTGATTGTGGCAAGGTTTCATTTTGATCAATATGAGATCTGTGGGTTTGCCATAACCTGACTGGCGATTGAGGATGAGCCCCCCCCAATAGACTTAATTCCTACCTTATATCAATAATATCGAGCATTATTTGCTATTTTGCTGAAGCCTGTTGTCAGTCAGCTTGATTTGCATGTGTGTTCCCCACCCTGAGGAAGTGACAAGGAAATAGGAAGTTAGTTTCCTTTGGCTTAGAAAATTAAATTGAATATCTTACTATGATAGACATTTCCTCTTAATAGAACCTCTTAACTCGTTGAGTGCCAAGCCCTCTTCCCTTGGCCAGTCAAATCATCTGGTATTAGACAGAGTAAAATAATAAAGTTGGGTGCATTGCAGTTTATCGGGTTAACAAGATACATGTCCCAATGTCTATAAAACAATTATCACTTATTTACTGAGACCGAGGGAAACAGTGTGTTTTGTGGACCTGAGACCGTCGATGTTTCCCGAGGCGAAGACGAGGGAAACATCGATGGTCGAGGGTCCACAAAACACACTGCTTTCCCGAGGTCTCAGTAAATAAGTGTTTTATTATATATCAATAGTCAAAGAAACAACAAATTAAAGAACAAATGAACGTAAATACATGAAATATTTTATTGTTAAAACGTTATATTAAATACTGGCTACACTGCAGTTACTTAAAGCGAAAGTTTTAATTACGTACTAGGCATGTCCAAAGGTCGCATCTTCACGTGATGGCGCGCATGATTTTTTTTGTTATTCGCCGGTCAATAACGTATTATCTCCCTCTCGCGCTGTTGCGAGGGAGACAGCCTAATTTCGTCACTCTCACGTGATATGCTCTCAACCAATAAAACACTAGAAAAATGCGACTTTGACTATTGATATATAATAATATTAATTAACCCATTAATATATTAATTAACCTATTAATGTGCAAGACTCTCCACTTGACGAGTAAAACTATCTGGTGTTAGACAGAGTAAAATAATAATTGGCAGATTGTTCAATGGCTTAAACTCATGAATGTGCAAGACGAGTAAAATCATCCCTGCACGAGTAAAATCACCTGGCTTTAGACTAAAAGAGAGTGTTGGGAGTGTAGATTAAAGTGTTCTTGTTCCTTCTACTCTTCATTTCTCAGTCCTTCTGTGACTACACTCTGTGATCTCCCCCCCCCCCTGCCTTCTAGTAAAGTAAACTATGGTAAAAATTTGCAACTTTTTATCAACATGCAATATGGTTGAATTTCAGGGCTGCAAATAAATATTTGACTTGGATTTTGTCACAGCAAGAAAATGTATAATGTGACAATTTTTTGTTGTTTTTGCTCGGACATTTGCCAAATTTAGTCGGACATTGTCCGATGTCCGACAGTAATTTGCAGCCCTGTTGATTAACCCATTAAGCGCCAGCGCTCTCCCCTTGACAAGTAAAATCGTCTGGCGTTAAACAGAGTAAAATACTAAAGTAGGGTGCATCAGGGTGCAATGCGACTCAATGGGTTAACTAGACACATGGGCAGATAGGCCAGTTAACCCATAAAGTGCCAGCGCTCTCCCCTTGACGAGTAAAATCGTCTGGCGTTAGACAGAGTAAAATACTAAAGTAGGTTGCATCAGGGTGCAATGCGACTCAATGGGTTAAAGTAATAGTTAGTAACCAGTTTGATTACTGGTTGTAATAATATATAATTTATTAGTTGATGGAAAAACCAGTGCCAACATGGACCATGGAGGATGTGGGCATATGGCTTGATGACATTGGTTTGAGCAAATTTAAGGAACATTTTCTCAGTAAGTACTTTGTATACTGTAATTTTACTATTATTTATTGTAGTACGTGCTTGTATGTTAGAACTACAACTTATTCTTACCTTGTAATTTTTAAAATATAGTTCACAAAGTTTCTGGCAAAACTCTTCTAAATCTCAGTTATGAAACACTAGGTAAGATTATGGTGGTAAAATGTCATTTGCATCCAAGGATGTAGATTCACAAATAGAACTTTCATTTTTGTAACAAGCATTTGAAGGTTTCAATGAACCTAAGGGTAGTTAAACATGACTGTTCAGGGCATGAAGTTTGCAGTATTGCAGTGCATATTTTAAATGTTTTACAGTGGGGGCAAAACCAAGACTTAGGGCCCACTGTGTGGGTTCCCCAGAGTAAGATTTAGGCTATTCAGGCACAGAGTAGATAAGACATTAAGACGTAACTGACCGTTGTAAACACTGCGGAAGATTACGTTATCATGTACCCACTTTTTTTCAGGCGACCAGGCGAAAAATGATCAACTGCACATGCTCAGCAAGTTTAAAGTGAGTCGTCATCAGGTCGTCATCCAATCAGATGCATGCATCTAGTAACTTGCCGACCATGCGCACAAAAAAAGTGGGTACACTAGTTACGTCCCTGTATGTCTCTACTCTGTGATTCAGGGTAAGATTAGGGCCCAGTCTGAGCCACTAACTAGTGGGGCTGTGGGTTGTCCCTCACTGGGCTGATGAGATTGAAAGCTAATCAGTGCTATTTATCATTTTTATTCAACTGTTTAGAAAAGCTAAATCTTTCTGAGTCAAGTGAGGAAAGAGAACACTTTCTCTCCGAAGTTTACCGTCTACAAGAAGAAAGTGGTCAGGTTGACAACGAGGATGAACAAATGATGGATAAAGAGATTGAAGGTACACAAAATTGTACATGTGGTGGCCAAACAAAGTTAGGCATCACTTTATATTTGCTGTGTGAGTTTGTTAGTCTTTTAGTTTGTTAATCTGTTAGTTTCTTTGGAATCATAAACCTTGGTGTTTATTCAAAAGTAGTGTGTCTTTTACTTGTGGTGCCTCCCCCCTCTTTTTTTCCCGAGTAAAAGAATTAAAAGGGTAATCACAGTCTCCCCTCGAGCAATCTCTCCAAAGTTGAAGTTAATTTTACTGTTTGCAATCATTGCAATGACTATTTGTATTGTTTAAAGGTGTCTTCTGATCACCCCAGAGGTTTAAAGGTGTCTTCGAGATCACCTCGCTATTGATGGTTTTAGAAGATAAAAATAGTAAAATGTAAAATTATCTGGCATTGTCCAGGCAGAGTGAAATAATTAAGTAGGCTGCATTAGGGTGCATTATGCAGCTTAATGGGTTAATATACATGTCATTGAAATAGTCCGACCATGTCAGTGTGCCCCATCCCCCATCACCACCACCACTACCAGACACAATCTGCGGTCACTGTTCACAGAGACAGGATGGCAACAAAGAAAGAAGTGATGTAAATAATTCGTATAAATTATTCAGTGTTTTTACTTCACAACATTCATTCATGATTCCTTTCAAGTTGTTCTTGTCTAAGTTTGCCATGTGGTTTGCCAGCCAAAAATGGCAGACAAGGGAAGGGCTAATTGAAATATTGAATAATGCCTTACGTGTTGGTCTGTTTTGCCCTCTCACAGAAACATTACGTGATGTAAGCCCTCAAGAAAACAATAACGAGCAAACTCATGTCCATGTGCCTGTAAGTACTGGAAGTGATCTAACACCAACAGATTCATTTGCATCATCGTCAAGAACTGAAAGTGACATTGGCCCTTCGCCTACATCAGAAATAACGGATAACGGGAAACAAAAACAAGATAGTCCGAAGAAAACAGTTGTGCAAAATAAAGCAGAGACTTCAACTCATACTATTACAAGTAATCAGGTATGCTAAGGAGTTACTACGATGAAACCAAGTTTTATCAAGGCTGTTGCCAAGAGGGTTTTTTTTTGGGGGGGGGCACTTATCCCTAGCTGAACTTGATAGTGCCACCAAAATCTCAGTTACCCCCACCCAGAACCCCCCCCCCCAAAAAAAATGTTATCACCTAAATTCCATTCCTACAGAAAAAATGTTTCCTTTTCCCTTCCTCCAGACAAATTTTGCCCCAGGCACCTCCATTTTCCTTTATTGAATAAATTTCAATTTTTTATACAAAATTAATAAAGCTATTTCTTCCCTCTGCACAGGTTTCTCCAACGAAAACCAAATCGAAAAAAGAATCATCCAAACCAACATCGAAGAAGGCGAAGCCTCGAGGAAAACGGTAAAATTTATATAAATTATTCTCTGAATTATATTCAAATGATGGTCGAAAAAGGTTATTTTCAAAAGGCCATGTTGGGTGATTTTTTCTTTGACTTGTAACGGCAATACGGAAATACGAACTTGTCAGAACAACCTTGCAACAAGTCTGATAATTTCGACAAGGTTGTTACAAGTTGGCAACAAGTTGTTCCAAACCTGTTGACAACTTGTGACAAGCAGTGCGAATACATCTTGTTGACGGCTTGTTGGCAGACTTGTTACAAGATGTGAGATTTTTGCGTGTGTAATCCATTGAGGTGTAATCTGGAACATTAAGTTGTTATCATCTTGTAACAAGGTTGATGAGGCCAACAAGTCTGATATCGTCTGTACGTAACAAGTTGTTAACAAGTTGATGAATACAAGCTCGTAGCAACTTGTTACGAACAGCCTGTATTAGTCTTGTTGGAACAACTTGTAGCAAGTCTGTTACCATCATCAACCTTGTTACAAGATGATAACAACTTGTTCCAGACTCGTCACAACAAACTAGGAACAAGCATTGCGAACACATCCTGATGTCGGCTTGACAACAACTTTGTTACAACTTGTTTGCAGATCTACAACAATTAGCGCGTTTTTACGTGTATTGAAAGCAACCATAACGTTGTATACTTTCATTGTAGCATTTCTCGTCTGTTCAACTCTAAACCCGGCAGCCACAAGGATCCCTCGTTGTTGCACACCGCCCCACCCATCTACAAGAATGCCTTCCATAACCTCATGAACACGGGACCCCAAGGCGTGGTTAAAGTTTGGACCGAAATGTTTCTCACTGACATGCAGTACGTTAGTCTGTTGATAAAACACGAGGACACGGCGTTTGAGGTGATCAAAATGGTCTTAGAAAAATCTAATGCAAAAGAGGACCCGGAATGTTATCGAATTTGTGAAATTAATGAACACAAGAAAGGTTGGTTATTTATAGAGATGACGTTACTATAGACCAATTTACACTACACAACTTTTGCCTAAAAATGTCGCATGCAACCTCCTTACAACTTGAGTTATACCACAGATGGTTATACTGTGTAAATCAAGCACACAATATGCCTACGACAACATATGAAACGTATTAAGGCATTAGACCATATGTTAGGGTAAAATAACAAAGTATGGAGTGCTCTGTGGCTTAATCCCTCAATGGTTTAACAAGAAACATGGGAATACAGTCTAGTTAACCCGTAATTTTACATAAACATCTAAAGGCCATGTTACGTATACGGTGCAATTTTTCTTGCAACTTGCAATGCAATTCTACTCTTGAAAGATGTTAATTAGTGAAATCAGTGAAGAATTTTCGATATGTTGAGAAAACATCACTGAGCTATGGAAAACATCAGCGGAGTGTATTAAATGAAGACTCGTATTTGGCATTACATCTCTCAAGAGTAGAATTGCATTGCAAGTTGCAAGAAAAATTGCACCGTGTAACATGGCCTTAATTAAGACCCTGCCATGAAATCACATATGGCTACCATGCAAACATGAAAAGAACTTATCTTGCTTTATTGCAGAATATGTTTTGGATCGTAACGAATGTCCTTTACAACGAGAGAGACAATGGTCTGATCCTGATAACTGCAGGTTTGAACTAAGATGGCGCAACGAGCGTTTGATTGAATGGGGAAACTCTACAGGTCCTATTGCTCAAGATTTGTCCAAACAGAAGATTAGTGAAGTGAGTCAATATAAAATACAACTAAATAAACCAAATACAACTACCTAAGTAAACTATCTTTATTTATACTGGATAGCTCTGCCAGTTCTAAACTGTTCTCCCTAGAGGTCAGTGGCGTAACTACTATGGGCTCGGACCGGGCGAACCCGGGGGCCCCCAACCCCAATGGGCCAAATGGGGCCCCAGGCTCAGGCTGTGAAGCAAAAACATTGGCCAGGGCCTCTGATATGTCACAATGTCGTTTTCTGACCATCAGAATTCTGTAACATCTCTCCCCAAAGTCTGGGAAATGGTATTTCAGAGAGTCTAGATTCAAAAATTTTCCGGTTGAGCATGCCCCGTGACCCCTAAAAACTCGTGCATATACGGCGCTCGACTTGTGCCTTTGGCACTTCTACTAGGGGGGCCTTCGAAAATTTTGAACCGGGGGCCCCCTGATATAACGTTACGCCACTGCTAGAGGTCTACTAAAGATTATCTCTTAATGATCCAGTGTTACTACAGGAGGAAACCTGAACTAAACTAACTTTATTTATACTAGATAGTTCTATTAGTTCTAAACTGTTCTCCCTAAAGTTGCAGTAAGGATCATCTCTTATTGATTCAGTGTTACTACAGGAGGAAACATAAATTAAACAAACTTTATTTATATTGGATAGCTCTATCAGATCTAAACTATTCTCCCTAATGTTCCAGTAAGGATCATCTCTTATTGATCCCGTGTTACTACAGGAGGAAACCTGAACTAAACTAACTTTATTTATACTGGATAGTTCTATCAGTTCTAGAGGTGCAGTAACTGTCAGTAACTTTCAGAGAACTGTCAGTAAATAGCCTTTAGAGTCAAGCTGAAACCACTCTGTTCTTGTATCTCTTTTTGAAGGAACCTTCGTCCCCGCAAAACCACATCGAGGCTCAACAGGACAAAACGTCCAGCCCATCTTCAAGTGAGTCCACGTCTGGCCCAGACTCGCCTGGGACAGATGACCTAGCACCCAATAACACACTGGAAACTGAGTTTGCTTATATCGTCGAAGTTGATCATGGGAAAGGATCTAGTACAAACACAGGAAAATCCGAGAAAGATAGTGACATGTTGCAAAACAATTCTCAGAATGACCTAACCTCAAATATTGAAGACCCTGATTCTATTCAAAACGCTCCTAAGCGATTGGTTTCCTCCTGTCCCGATCTTTCTCAGAACGATTCAGTAGATGATGACCCAGAATACGGGAATCTTATGATTTCTAAGAATTTTAATTTTTTGAACGCGGAAAGTGACTTGATGGGCATTGACAACGGACCTACTACAAATCTCGATAGTTCTTCCGACGCTTCCACGAGTGTTGGCGAGTTTGAGTACTCGCAGCAACTTCGTCGTTCGTCGAAGCGGTTATCTGACCGTTTGAGATTCCAAGGCAAGCCAAGGATTGAGGGACAGGCGGTTGAGATAGGGATAGATGCGGAAAAACAGGATGATTTGAGTACATTACGGGATACCAATGGTGATAAAAGAGGTGAAACAGGGGATAATGTTGGGATATCACTTGATAGAACCCAGAGTAATAATGATTTATCAATAGATGTCTCTAAAGATATCCAGCAAGATTTGAGCGCAAGTGTACCTGGCGATGTCTCCAGAGAGTCTGTGGAAGAGCCCGCGGCAAAACAGCCTGGGGATGAGGCCGCGCTGAAGGAGACTGAGGACGTGACCGCCCCAAAAGAACCTGGGAACGAGGTTTCCACTCCTGTCGTGTTACCGGAAGTGAGTGAAGTTTTGGAAAGAATTAATGAACTACAAAATGAGAATTCACTTTTAATCGAGGACAATCGAGAGTTGAAAAAACAATGTAGGACTTTTGAAGGCAAGAGTCGTCTTAGAGAGCGGGAATTAGAAGAAATGGAATCAGAGAAGAATGAACTAGCGAATCAGGTTCAAGAAATGGCTACCGAGTTGCACTCGTTGAGGGCGGCCAATACCGAACTTCGTACGGAGGTTGACGAGGCGAACACGAAACTCAGTGATGTTGATGGCTGGGTCACGCGAGACGTGTTCGAGGATATTCGCGGGCAGTTGTCGCTCAGTGCGGAAGAATGCGAGAAAAGAGATGAGGAAATTAGTGAAATTCAAAAGAAGTGTAAAAACCTTGAAGTGGAAAATAAGAAAATGCATGATCTTGCAGTGGAAGTTGAGAAACTTAATGAAAGGATAAAAGAGGATAATAAAGTGTTGGACGAGGTAAAGAGGGACTTGAAGGGTAAAGAAAAGCGAATTTTGCAGCTCGAGCTTGAGACGCAAAAGATGGAAAATTCTCTACAAGAAAAGGAAAATGAGAAGGAAGAAAAGGAAAATAAGTTACAAGAAGTGGAAATAGAAATGGAAGGGTCGAAAAAGAATCATGAGAACGAGAAAAAAGATTTGCAAAAACGATTGTCTGATCGTGAATATGAGATTTTGATTATGAAAGAGGAAAAGAAGGAACTGTGTATAAAGATGAAAGGTTTTGAGAACAATGTGGAAACATTACGCGAGGAACTGAAAACGAAAGACGAGGAACGTGAAGCAGCCATTGCTGAGATGGAGAAACAAAGTGCTATTAAAGATGAGGTGTGTTGGATTTTATTTTTTGCTTTGTGTTTTAGATGGGTTTCAACTTCGGAAATTTTGACGCATGGAAATGGATAATTCCAGCTTTGGACTAAATTTTGATCTAGGCAAGAAGAACAAAATCCATCACCACAGCTAGAAAGAGCATGTTCAAGTTAGTAAAATTGCAAAGTTTGGCCACGAAATGTTGTAAAATGCGAAAAAAAATATAGCCCTACGAAATTTGAAACTTTTGTAGTAATTTGTATTACGCGCGGGAAAATGCACCACATTTGGCCGAAAGTGGTGCATTTTCCGGTGCGTAATACAAATTAATACAAAATTTGCAAATTTCGTAGGAATATATTTTCCTCATTTTACAACATTTCGCAACCAAACTTTACAATTTTGCTAATTTTAACATGCTCTTTCTAGCTGTGGTGATGGATTTTGTTCTTCTTGCCTAGATCAAAATTTAGACTAGAGCTGGAATCATCCATTAAATTAGCTGCGGACTGAGAGACTACACAACCACCGGAAAAAAAGCAGCACTTTGACGTTTCGAGAGAATGCCGTCGGAAATTACTTCCCAAGGAAGGGCGTTCGCTCGAAACGTCGTTTTGCTTTTGGCCGTGGGCCGCTGGCCAAAATTATTTCGCTTCGTGGCAACCCCTTGGGGAATAGATTTTCTGTGGTTCATGATCAATGCATAGTACCATAGATGCTCGATTACCACTAAAAGTTCCCAAGCAAAACACTTGCCAATGATTATCCTCTATTAAATTGTATTACAGCAAGAAAATGGGAAATTTTGTATTCAATTACAACAAAAATGACTTGCATCATCAGAAAGCTTACAGAAAACCGCATATAAGACTTTTAAACAGTTTTTTTATCCTTCAAATGGTCTTGGAGTTATTGCTGTTTTAAATGTGAAAATTGGACCGAAATGTCGCAATAAGGAATGGGTACTAGGTCAAAAACGCGTTTTTGACAGCGTACAAAAAAACTGTTTAAACGCCTTATATGTAGCTTTCTGATGATGCAAGTCATTTTCGTTGTAATTGAACACAAAATTTCACATTTTCTTGCTGTAATACAATTTAATAGAGGATAATCACAGATCACCCATTTTCTCGGTGTTTGGCAAGTTTTTTGCTTGGGAACTTTCTGTGGTAATCCAGCGTCTATGGTACTATGAATTGAACCACAGAAAATCTATTCCGTAGGGGGTTGCCACGAAATTGCTTTTCTAAGCACTTTTTCGCACAACGGCCCACGGCCTACTTGTTTTGTTTTTTTCAGGTAGTTGTACCCCTCTCATTCCGCAAGATCAAAAATTAAACAAATTAACATAATCTTCGTTTCAGAGTCTCTCCGTGATGGTTTCAAATCTGGAGGAATGTATCACAGAGCGAGATTTGAGAATTAAACAATTGAAGAAACAAATTGCGCTTTCGGTAAGATGATGAATTCTATATAGCAGATGGACGAAAAGTCAAAGAAGAGATACTTCCTCTGTGTTTCTACATAAACGCGGCAAACAAGCAGATCAATCAAACTGTCTGCGTAGTTCATTGTTTTCTATTACTGTGTAGTTCGTCTATTTCTTTTAACAACTCTGTTATTCCTATTCTAGGGGGCACCTGAAAGTGAACTCCAGGCCAGGGAACACGAATATGAACAAAATAAAGTATATCTTAAGCATTTGATTGCTTTAGTTAAAGAAAAAGATCCATCAATATTGGATGTCCTTAATAAATCCCTGAGTTCAAGGTGAGAAACTCCTATTTTTAATTATTTTTGTCGACATCAGCAGGTTTATGTTTTGGGCAAAACCTTTGATACGTAAGCCCGGATCTTTTTCAAAGCAAATACGAGGGTAAAAATTTACATTCTGTGTGATGATGCCATAATGGATATCGATTTATCGAATTCTCAAGATATTATTTCTGTTCGGAATTTCTTTTTTCATTCTTTAAAACTATCAGCTCGCTATGGTTTTGGACTGTACATGGATTTTACAGCATATTTAGAAAATTTGACATTTTGAAGCTTTTTTCGCACATTACGAAATACAAAACCAAAAAATAAAGTTATGTTCTTCATACAAAACCAAAAAATAGAGCTATGTTCAAGCTTGCCCGGTGTGGATATACACTCAGAGTAACATCACAAGCATCATATTCACCTGAGTACATTACACCAACACAGAAAAATCATTACTGATTATTAGATTACAATGATATCAAAGGAACTAGATTATGTTCCGAAATATCACATACTCGAACCGACCAGACCGCGTAGCTCAGTTGGCAGAGCATTGGGCTAGTATTCCAAAGGTCGTAGGTTCGATTCCCACCGTGGCCAGGCGTATTTTTCAAGCTTGCCCGGTGTAGATATACACTCAGAGTAACATCACAAGCATCATATTCACCTGAGTACATTACACCAACACAGAAAAATCATCTCGTCATTATATCCTTCCTCTTTTTGACCAACGGAAATTTCCATTATAACTGCAATTATAGTCTTATTGTATGTAGTACAATTTTTCCCATTCAATTAGAACTGCTTTGTCATTGTCACACAGTCAGTAATATAAGTGTATCGACTCTTTAGGGATTCTGAAGATTGGTGTTAAAAATCGTCCAATCAAAACCATCTTCCGTTAATTTCACGTGATCATCGCATGTCACATGCAATATGAAATCATCATTGGATAAAATATCTACATTGCACAAGCCGTATCATGGGCGGGGTAAATATTATAATACGCAGTATTTATGATTAATTTTGTAATATGAATAATTTGCGCTTTGATGCAACGTTATAAAATAACTAATGCTAATTACACGCGTAAAAACGCGCAAATTGTCACACGTCTGAGGCAAACTTGGTACAAGATTGGATGCAAAATTGTGGGGTCTGTTTGGACGTTAACTTGTTTGGTATTCTGTTTGGTTCAAACCATTGAACTATAAATAAACTGGAAGGCTAACTCAGGGGGAGGGGGATTGAAGTCGGTGCATTTTAGTTTTTCTGAGTTATGAGCAGAAATACTCAACACTGAACGTTGAGCTGTATATCAAATTGAAGCTATTGAAAAACACTATTTGGTGTAGAAATTTAAAGACTTTAGCTAAAAGGGAAATATTGAAAAACTACAAAAATGAGTTGTTTTTGTATTTTTTAAATATTTTCTTTTCGCTGACGTCTTGAAATTGCCACACCGAATAGAAAGTTTCAATAGCTTCAATTTGATATATAGCCCAACGTTTGGGATCAAGTATTTCTGCACATAATTCAGAAAAACTATTTTGGCTTCCTCAAATCATAGGCCTTCATCATAGCAGTTAGCCTTCCAGTTTATGTATAGTTTAATGGTACCGTAAACAGAAGCAGTCACCCCCTGGAAATATTCAAAATGGCACACGTCCAGGGGGGGGTGACTACTTCTGTTTAGGGTACTTACTGAGTGACGAATCATGACGAATAGCGCTTATGAAAAAACAATGGAGATGGCCTTCTGTATAGTATTCTGTGCCATTGACGTCCAATAGCTCGGAAGGCCGTAAATAGTTTTTATACCATTTTTCCCAGCATGAATTCCAGTTTTTTTTCTAACGGACCGTATCGCTAACCAAGTTATCAGTTCATAAAACCATAGTGTTATTCTTTAAATCGATATCAAAATACGAAATTTCGGCACACTCCTTGCCAGCTTTGTGTTAACCGCGCAGACAAAAAAATAGAAAGGGACTGGAACTAACGTCCAATAGCTCTTCAATTTCCGCTATTTTGGCAATCTCGTATCCACAACCACTCAACGATGGCTCTGAGTACGATATTGCTATTTTGGCTTCACTTTTTGGTCTCAAGTTCTCGCTCCAGATATATGCAGCAAATTCAAATAAGGTTGTCCTTTGCGACCTTAAACTCTAAACCTTAAACCTTAAACTCTAAGCGCGCAAAGCTTAATGGGAGCACAAGTTTCAAGCTTAATAGTCGATTGTTGCAGCGTTTGTGAATGAATTGTTTTCATAAGGAGATATTTACCATGTCTCTAAGAAATGGGCCCCATATATGATTTCTAAACTGATTAAATGATGCTACCATTATGCTTTGCACGCTTAGAGTTGAAGGTTTAAGGTTTAGAGTTTGAGGTTTGAAAAGGACAACCTTTTTTGAATTAGCTGTATATAGACCAATTGCGAAACTTAGTGACCGCGCCTTAAACTGCACGAAAACGAGGCTTATTATGCAAAAACAAATCATTCTGCTATATTTTTATATGGCGAAAAATGAATTTCAGTGTTTGAGACGCGTTTTTATGGTAATCTCTTCATTTTTTTTCAATATTTCTGTTTTGATTATGTAAATCTTTATTAAACTTGTTCATAGATTTAGTCTTACTTCAAATTTCATTGTTTTTCGCGGCGTGCGAGGCAAAGTTTTGCTGTTTTTCGCCTTCCGATAAAAGAAGCAGATTATACCAGAGAAAGAATCAGATATTTTCCGTCTGTTTTATTATTACATTTCAAAGAATAAGTTGTAACATTGATTAATTTTGTTTCAGTTGTAATATAATAGCAAGTTTTCGATTTTAACTTTAAAAATATGAAAGTAAATGTCGGGCAAAAGTTGTAGAAATTTTATGTTATTATCCTTTGACAAAATCGTTTTTTCTCGCACAAGTCTAAAAAAATCTGGGTAGAAAGAGTTATATTTTAGTTTGTTAAGTTATACTGGCTATTTTATTTGCATCTTGATCAGATTTTAAAGTCTAGATTGATCTTTTCCATATGTTTGTTCCATCGCATGCTAAAACAACAACGAAATATCTCTCTAAAGCGGGTAAAAATATAGTGGGAAATCGATGTTTAGATAAATTTAACAAATATTTATATAACCTAGCACGAAATATTAAGAAAAGATCAAAGAGATTCAAGAAAAAACACTTTAAAAACCCTAAAATTCACTTTTCGCTATATAAAAATATAGAAATTGTTTTGTTTTTGCATAATAAGCCTCGTTCTCGTGCAGTATGAAGGCGCGGTCACTAAGTTTCGCAATTGGTCTATACGGAGCTCACTGCATTTTAACAGGCCTTCGGGCGTGTGGACAGTATTTCATTCTTGTCAATAATTGTTAAATACTGATTCTGCAGTGCTTACTAATCCGCACATAATCCCACAGAATTCCACATAGAATATATAGTAACGTTTAGTTTACATTCATATTTAATTCGGTTCGAGGTGACCTCGGTGCCCAGCGCATTAATTGATATTTATGTGTGCATGTGACGTCACGACATTCTGACATAAATTGTTTATTGGTACTGCGAGTTTTCAACTAAAAATTTTTGGTCGAACAATTATTCCTGGAGGTAAATTTATGTATAAAATTTATTTAAAAAATGTTTGGTTAAGGTTAAGATATGACTTTTGATACGATCTTAAAAAGAATCAAAGCATTTTGGATAAAATTGCTGTTATTTAACTTTTACTACCAGGACAGAATTTCGCCAATTTTGTTTTATTTAATAAAGTATTTTAGAATGTTGACGTCACATGCGCATCTGTTTGTGACGGTCCAGTAACATATATAGTTGAGTTGAATAGTCGTAAAATAATTTTGTAGTTCTGGATAAATATAGAGATGTATTTGTATCATATTGCGCTGAAATAATGCATAAGATTTTTATACGAGGATATAATGTCAAAAATAAAACAACAAGATAAGATAATTTTTTACTTTTTATTAGTTTACCGTTAAATATTACCCTTTATAATTTTACATTGTCTGAATTGAGTTTACTGGCTACAGCCATTTACCCGTACATGTGATTGGCAAAATGTCTCAACTGATAACTGACAAGTGATGAAACAGCAAATTGCAACTGACATCTTACAAAATATCGCGCTAACAGTTGAATTGTAGCTGACAACTTCAATACAAAAAACTCTCATTTTAAACTTGGAAAAAAGTGCGATATCTATTATCTAGGGATCCTGAGGAACATATATTTACTTTAAAAGAAAATTGAGGAACATTTTCAAATTTTTCAGACATACGTTATGGGAGAATCTTAAGGAATCATTATATCATACCTCCTTTATATCTGTTATTTGAGAATTTTGTGAAGTACTGTTTAATAAACGAGCAGGAGTGTTTTATTAGGTTTAAAAACACGAGCGCGCAGCGCGAGTGGCTTTAGACCTAATAAAACACGACCTGCGAGTTTATTAAACGGCTTCAAACACGACTACAAATTCAATAGATTTACTGCCTTATTAGTATTCTTTATATAAAGAATACTAATGAGGACACGACTACAATAGATACTGCCTTATTAGTATTCTTTATATAAAGAATACTAATTAGGAGTGTTTTATCAGGTTTAAAGCCACTGCACGTGACATATTATGGTTGACATGATTTGTCAATAAGCTTATGAATTATGAATTATTAATGAGTGTTTGAAGTGCTGTTCAATGTTCAAATACGGCGTCATGTACGATCAAATTTTCCATTGTTTTACGCACTTTTGAGGAACATTTGAAAACGCAAATACAGGATCCCGAGGAACATCAAACACCTTTTCCAGGCCTGATTACGACCCCCCCTTTCATATAGTATTTCCCTTATTATATCAAAGAAATTGTCCATTTTTACCCTATTAAGTACCTATTAAATATCAGTAAAGTTCCACTCGTAATCCAGCTCTCTTCCATTAAGAATTTTGAAAAGTTTGATAACCCGAGCGATCGGCGTTCACTGACGTGTTTCTCCGACGACGCAGGGCAAAAAGCGCAATGACCAGTATCCCAACGCCCAAAGTGACGCCGATTGTGATACCTGCCGTTGCACCTCCGCTCAGGCCACTGTCCTTGGAGGAATCGCCCGCGGATTGTGACGACTTAATTTCCTCTAGTCCTTCCATTTTCAACTTGAGGTTTTCAACTGCTCCCTGGGTTGGCTCTGATTTTCGCAATGGCATTTTCATTGACATACTAAACGAGAAAAATATATATAAAGTCCCGTTCACTCATGATTGTAATGATCGTGGTAATGATGGTGATGGTAGTGGCGATCATGATGATGATGATGGTGGTGATGGTGATGGTGATGGTGATGATGATGATGATGATGGTGGTGATGATGATGATGATGATGATGATGGTGGTGATGATGATTGTGGTGATGGTAGTGGTGATGATGTTGATGATGATGATGTTGGTGGTAATAACGATGGTGATAATGGTGGTTGTGATGATGGTGATGATGATGGTGATGATGATTGTGATGATGGTGGTGATGGTAGTGGTGATGATGCTGGTGGTGATGATAATTTTAATGTTGGTGGTGATGGTAGTGGTGATCAGGGACTGGGGGGGGGAGACAAAATCATTAGGTGTGATCTGGGCAAATCATGAGGTGTGAGCTGGGCAAAATCATGAGGTGTGATCTTGAATGTGACCTGATGAAGTGCGTTTGCTTTCATATATTGGCAAGTCATGATCAACACACAATTGTAGGTTTATATCTTCACCGGCGTCTGTAGAGGTGCCCTTTGGTGTGCGTTTGCCCACCTTGCCTTTTTATCGTTCCGGCGTCCCTGGTGGTGGTGATGTTGTTGGTGATGTTGGTGGTAATGACGATGGTCATGTTGGTAGTGGTGATGTTGGTGGTGGTTAAGATGGTAGTAATTATGATGGTTGTGGTGTTATAATAAAGGAAAAGTGCAGTTGTTGTATACTTATCCGAAAATCAACCTACCTTGCCGTCAGCTCGATCCAGTTGCCATTATCTGCCTCATGGCGTATGTACACTTTATTAGTATCATTATTTTCTATCATCAACGGGAACATAATTGCGCTATTTCGACTGGGTTTTCTGTGGAACGGAGGTCGCTTGATAACTGGCAGTCCTTGTGACGACAGGAAGTTAGTTTTGGTACAATAATTGATTTCACAATCTTCGTCTATGACTGCCAAATGCTGGGAGAATCCTTGAGGACAGTGCTTCGGCATTGCTGACGGCCCTGACCCCATGACAGACATAGCTAAACCTGAAAATTGAAACGGCTAGAAACGTTGGGCAAATACGAAATAAACTTTACTTACTTGAGCAAGGGTGATCTTATCATATTCATAAACTGGATAACTCTATCAGTTCCAAACTGTACTTCCTAGAGGTCCAGTAACGGTCATCTCTTATTGATCCATATTACTACAGAAGGAAACCTAAACTAAACTAAACTAACTTTATTTATACTAGATAGCTCTATCAGTTCTAAAGTGTTCTTCCTAGAGGTCCAGTAACCGTCGTCTCATTGATCCAGTGTTACTACAGGAGGAAACCTAAACTAAACTAACTTTATTTATACTAGATAGCTCTATCAGTTCTAAAGTGTTCTTCCTAGAGATCCAGTAACCGTCGTCTCATTGATCCAGTGTTACTACAGAAGGAAACCTAAACTAAACTAACTTTATTTATACTAGATAGCTCTATCAGTTCTAAAGTGTTCTTCCTAGAGATCCAGTAACCGTCGTCTCATTGATCCAGTGTTACTACAGAAGGAAACCTAAACTAAACTAACTTTATTTATACTAGATAGCTCTATCAGTTCTAAAGTGTTCTTCCTAGAGATCCAGTAACCGTCGTCTCATTGATCCAGTGTTACTACAGAAGGAAACCTAAACTAAACTAACTTTATTTATACTAGATAGCTCTATCAGTTCTAAAGTGTTCTTCCTAGAGATCCAGTAACCGTCGTCTCATTGATCCAGTGTTACTACAGAAGGAAACCTAAACTAAACTAACTTTATTTATACTAGATAGCTCTATCAGTTCTAAAGTGTTCTTCCTAGAGATCCAGTAACCGTCGTCTCATTGATCCAGTGTTACTACAGAAGGAAACCTAAACTAAACTAACTTTATTTATACTAGATAGCTCTATCAGTTCTAAAGTGTTCTTCCTAGAGATCCAGTAACCGTCGTCTCATTGATCCAGTGTTACTACAGAAGGAAACCTAAACTAAACTAACTTTATTTATACTAGATAGCTCTATCAGTTCTAAAGTGTTCTTCCTAGAGATCCAGTAACCGTCGTCTCATTGATCCAGTGTTA
>CACRXK020002175.1:0-45739 GCA_902702795.2 Paramuricea clavata
ATCTTTCATAAAATAAGTGATTTTATTAGTATAAACTAACGTAATTATGAACTTAATTTTCCCCGGGCATTCTTTCCCAACTCCCGGGCATTCCCGGGCATTCAACGAATCTCCCCGGGCGTTCCCGGGCATTCCCGGGCATTCTTTAGTAGGACCGCCATATATGGCTAGCTTCACCACTGGCAGTATTATAACTCTAACATACAAAAGCAAGCAGTTATAAGCATTGAAGATATCCATATAAAACCGCATATGCTAAGAAAGTAGACTTCGAACATTTAGCCGACCCTTGACTTTGTGCAAGGTGTTTGATATTCAAATTACACTTTTCCTACCTCCTGAACAGGCGTCTTAGGGGTTGTTCGCATGATGGAGGCAGGACGATTTTGATGTAAATATTGAAATATTAGTCACCAGGTAAAAGAAAGGTCAAATGCTGGTGAATAGATCTCAAATGTTGTAGAGAAGATCTTGTGGTTCAAGAAGGTTATTATGCTTGACAACCTTTCATTTACAGTTAATTATAATCCATCTCTAGAAAATAATGAAGTTTTTTGCTGATTTATGCACTGCGACTTATTTCAGCACATTGAAATCATCCTGCCTCACATATATCCTGGCAAAGTGGGATCATATAAACAGACTCTTATTTAGCAAATTGCGCATGCTGCTTTTCATCCCTTGAGGCGAGGCAGCATTTCCTTGCGATAGTAACTTCTAGTTATTAACATATAATAAAACAAGTTGGTTAACATATTATAATGCTTTAATTAATGTAATTATCGTCACTCGTCTGAGCTGCTGTCCATTGGCTTATACATGAAAGGGTTTATATTCGGGGAGGGGCTTATATCTGACTCTTCCCCAGTCGTCTCTGTGTTAATAAATTTTTAATGTGTTAATAAATTTTTAATGTGTTAATAAATTGTCTCGTCTATGTCTGTCTATATGTGTTAAGTCGGTAAAATCCTTTCGAATATTACACCAACTATTTATAACCATACCTATTCTAAAGATCTATATTTACAACAACATTTACTGTTATTAAAAAGAATTGCTTAAATTGTTTCTAAACTGGAGGGGATTCTCTGAGCTCACAATTTCTTTCAAGGGCAAATGTAGCAAGGACATGCAGGCGGTGGAAAGCGCGCGCAGGGGTGGAAGGGAAGGGAGAAACGAGGGGAAGGTGTGAACGTACTTGGTCGTAACCCACTCTCAACATTTCTCGTGGGAGGAAACTCGAGTACCCGAAGAAAACTAACAACATTCGGCAGAGGGTTGACTGATTCTTTTCATATGAATATTTCGAGAATTGAACCCACAATTTCAGAGATGGAAGACGCTTGTTCTGACAACGAAGCACAGCTGGTATCATTATCACAAATTGCCTGGTCATAAACGTTTTAAAATTTGAGTTTTTCTGCAACAGCACTCAGTTGCTTGACAACACTTGCAAGTTGCAACATGTTTCGTGGCTTTAGTTTTCGACTCTTATATCGAGTCGTTTTCTTTTCCCTCTGTCTGATTTTCGCCTGTTTTTATCATGGTGGTAGTTCAGAGTATGACAGGCAAGAAGATGAAACAGAACCGAACAAATTAAAAGATGAATTCAAAGGTAAAGCCTTGAATGTTGACGTTTCTCTCGAACAAGACGAACGCGTCTCTAACTTGACAAAAAATGCGAAACAAATTGATGGCCACAAGGCGCGGAAGAAAACTGATCTTTCAAAGATGGTGAGAAAAGGTAAATTTTGAAAATGTGAGAATGTTAGTACTTCACAAGGAGAAATTGTTAACCATAATTTATGCCTCCCATCTTAACGAATGATCTTAAACTATGTAATTATACATGAAGGCTTTACTTCCCACACACGCATTATCGGCTGAGTGCTGCATCTCCTGAGCTCCGTTTACTGGGCGGTGTACTAAATAGAACACTCACTGTAAATAATTCAACTCGATGTTGGGTTAATCCGGCTGGGGGTAAAGATTCCCTCAGCCGCTGTTTTTTCAACTTTCAAAATAGAATACGCAGGATATGTATCTACATTAAAATGTTCTGAAACAGTTTCCCCAGTAAAGATGAGGGCAAGATTACGCCATAACATACAAAAGCTGGAATTAAAACTGCAATACATATATTATACTATATGGATGCAGACATGGGGAGAAGGTGGGTTATGAAGTTTGTTATAGTCTTCACCAGGTGATGTTCCTTCATGGTAAGCTGTACGTGAATGCTTAGAACTTAGCATTGGGCCAGGGGTGTGTTACAAAACCTTTCATAATCGTTATCTTTTCAGGGTGCAGAAAAAAAAAACTGAACAGATTTGAAAGTGCTCTCAATTTCGCAAAACAGCTCGTGGTATCAAGTTTTTGTTAAATATAAATTCCTTGAGTATTTATAATGTAGAATAATGAAAAAAAAATACACGAACTCAAATTATGCAAACCAGGGGGTGTTTCTTTCCAAAAAAAATTAAAAATGGCTTGCGCACGAAATTTAAAAGCTTTAATCATATTTTGAGTTAATGGATGGAAAACTTGTTGGGTTTTTAATTACTGTACACAATTTCAGACAATTTGCTTTAGTTTACATATTGCTGGCAAATGCAAATTAGGCCAAGCCATTAATTAAGCATGCAAACGGCTGTTCCTTTTGGGAAAAAACATAAGTTTGCGTGAATAGTTAAAGGGTTTAAACTGAAGTAAATTGTCTTAAATTTCGTGACGCAAGTAAACACACAACACATTGTTCACCTATTAACTCAAAATACGATTAAAGCTTTTAAATCTCGAGCGCAAGCCATTTTAGTTTGTCGGAAAAACAAAAGGCACTCCCCTGGTTTACAAAACTGGAATTGGGATGTTGTTTCGCACCTTCCAAACTTTCTTGAATTGAAATTCCCATTTGCAAAGAAACATTTTCTTTATTTCCAGGAAATACGATGAAAACACTCCAAAATAAAAGAATACAAAACAGCCCAGTACTGCATTTTTCAACTCCATCGCCGTCTGAGATAAACGTTCCACGCAAAGAATCGACAACCATCCCCCACTCAAATGAGACAGACTGGCAAAACAATTGCAGCAAAAATATATCTTCATTGGAAAATCAATTTCTTCACCAGAATGACTTGAGAGAAACAGCCAAAAGAGAAACGTTCGCTTCACTCACAACTCAACATCTCCGGAACAGACGTGAAATTCAGGCGATCTTGGAAAGTCAGACCGAATGCGCCAATTTTACCTATACTATAAAGTACGAAGATAACTACAGAGTATGGAACAACTTTTCAATGATGTACCAAAGCCGAATGTACCGTTATAACGAGTACAGAGTAACGGACGATGGTCTACAAGTTTGTAATTCTTCTGACCCCCTTAATAAACAAAGATGGCGGGATTTGATTGCTCGGGAAAAGGAAGTGTTCGCTTCCAAATATTGTAATGTATCCGTGGACGTATTTTACTATCACAATTACACATTATACAGAAATTTTACTGTTTTCTTCAAACCTACTCAGCAGAGCTTCACAAGGCAAGATTATGGAGTGACTTTTGGATATTTTTCGATTTGTTCGGAAAAGCTTAGTCTGTCCTGCAATGACTATTTGGTTAAAGTGAAATACGGTGATCAGTACAACGTTTTGCAAAACTTTTCATTGTTTTACAACAACAAGATGTATGATTATCGCGAATATCGACTCGAAAACGAAGGTCTTGAAATGTGTGCTTCCAATGATTCAAGAATTCAGACCATTTGGAGAACTCCAAATTCTTGGATAAAGTCGAAATCCATATTAAAATGCCTCAAATCTCTTTCTATATTATCAGCAAGGTACTACACAGTAAATAAGCAGATCATTGTCTATGTCGCAGTTACAAGTCAATATTTCACAAGAAACGATTATGGGGTGACAGACGGTAAACTTTATATATGCAGAGAAAAGTTAAGACCCGAATCAACAGAGTATACCACGCAGGAAGATATATTAATGTGCAACGATTCAATCTTCAATGTAAAATACGATGATGAATACAAAGTTCGGACTGACTTTTCAATAATCTATACGAACAAGGTGTACGATTATACTGAGTATCGAGTTCTGAATGATAGCATCAAGATTTGTAACTCTACTGATCAATACGTAAAGAACATTTGGAAAGCACGCAATAAATGGGTAGAGGCGAGAATGCATCAGAAAAGTTGCAATAAGCCCATTAGAGAGTCTTGGCTGTACCGAAAGTATTACACTGTGAATAAGGAGTTCGCTGTCTATGACGCACGAAAGAGTCAATATTTCACAAAAAACGACTATGGGGTGCACGACGGTAGACCTTATATATGCAAGGAAAAGTTAAGACCCACATCAACAGAGTATACCCAGGAAGATCTATTAATGTGCAACGATTCAATCATCAATATAAAATACGATGATGAATACAAAGTTCGGACTGACTTTTCAATATTCTATAAGAACAAGGTGTACGATTATACTGAGTATCGAGTTCTGAATGATATCATCAAGATTTGTAAATCTACTGATACCTACGTAAAGAACATTTGGAAAGCACGCAATAAATGGGTAGAGGCGAGAATGCATCAGAAAAGTTGCAATAAGCCCATTAGAGAGTCTTGGTTGTACCGAAAGTATTACACTGTGAATAAGGAGTTCGCTGTCTATGACGCACGAAAGAGTCAATATTTCACAAAAAACGACTATGGGGTGCACGACGGTAGACCTTATATATGCAAAGAAAAGTTAAGACCCACATCAACAGAGTATACCCAGGAAGATCTATTAATGTGCAACGATTCAATCATCAATATAAAATACGATGATGAATACAAAGTTCGAACTGACTTTTCAATATTCTATAAGAACAAGGTGTACGATTATACTGAGTATCGAGTTCTGAATGATATCATCAAGATTTGTAAATCTACTGATACCTACGTAAAGAATATTTGGAAAGCACGCAATAAATGGGTAGAGGCGAGAATGCATCAGAAAAGTTGCAATAAGCCCATCAGAGAGTCTTGGTTGTACCGAAAGTATTACACTGTGAATAAGGAGTTCGCTGTCTATGACGCACGAAAGAGTCAATATTTCACAAGAAACAACTATGGGGTGGACGACGGTAGACCTTATATATGCAAAGAAAAGTTAAGACCCACATCAACAGAGTATACCCAGGAAGATATATTAATGTGCAACGATTCAATCATCAATATAAAATACGATGATGAATACAAAGTTCGGACTGACTTTTCAATACTCTATAAGAACAAGGTGTACGATTATACTGAGTATCGAGTTCTGAATGATAGCATCAAGATTTGTAACTCTACTGATCAATACGTAAAGAATATTTGGAAAGCACGCAATAAATGGGTAGAGGCGAGAATGCATCAGAAAAGTTGCAATAAGCCCATTAGAGAGTCTTGGTTATACCGAAAGTATTACACTGTGAATAAGGAGTTCGCTGTCTATGGCGCACGAAAGAGTCAATATTTCACAAGAAACGACTATGGGGTGGACGACGGTAGACCTTATATATGCAAAGAAAAGTTGAGACCCACATCAGCAGAGTATACCCAGGAAGATCTATTAATGTGCAACGATTCAATCATCAATACAACATACCATGATGAATACAAAGTTCGAACTGACTTTTCAATACTCTATCAGAACAAGGTGTACAATTATACTGAGTATCGAGTTCTGAATGATGGCATAAAGATTTGTAACTCCACTGATAACTACGTACGGAATATTTGGAAATTACGCAATAAATGGATAAAGTTGACAATGCATGAAAAAAGTTGCAGTAAACCCATTAGAACCTTTCGGTTGTACCGAAAGAATTACGCTGTGAATAAGCAGTTCACTGTCTATGACGCACCTGCGAGTCAATATTTCACAGGAAATAGCTATGGGGTGCACGAGGGTAGACCTTATATATGCGATGAAAAGTTAACATCCACATCAACAGAGTATACCCAGGAAGATCTATTAATGTGCAACGATTCAATCATCAATATAAAATACGATGATGAATACAAAGTTCGGACTGACTTTTCAATACTCTATAGGAACAAGGTGTACGATTATACTGAGTATCGAGTTCTGAATGATGGCGTAAAGATTTGTAACTCCACTGATAGCTACGTGAAGAATATTTGGAAAACACGCAATAAATGGGTAGAGGCGAGAATGCATCAGAAAAGTTGCAATAAGCCCATTAGAAAGTCTTCGTTGTACAAAAAGTATTACACTGTGAATAAGCAGTTCACTGTCTATGACGCACGAAAGAGTCAATATTTCACAAGATACGACTATGGGGTGGACGACGGTAGACCTTATATATGCAAAGAAAAGTTAAGATCCACATCAACAAAGTATACCCATGAAGATATATTAATGTGCAACGATTCAATCATCAATATAAAATTCGATGATGAATACAAAGTTCGGACTGACTTTTCAATACTCTATAAGAACAAGGTGTACAATTATACTGAGTATCGAGTTCTGAATGATGGCATAAAGATTTGTAACTCCACTGATAACTACGAACGGAATATTTGGAAAGTACGCAATAAATGGATACAGGCGAGAATGCATCAAAAAAGTTGCAATAAACCCATTAGAACCTTTGCGTTGTACCGTAAGTATTACACTGTGAATAAGCAGTTCACTGTCTATGACGCACCTAGGAATCAATATTTCACAAGAAACGACTATGGGGTGTCCGGCGGTATACCTTATATATGCGATGAAAAGTTCAGACCCACATCAACAGAGTATACCCAGGAAGATCTATTAATATGCAACGATTCAATCATCAATATAAAATACGATGATGAATACAAAGTTCGGACTGACTTTTCAATACTCTATAAGAACAAGGTGTCCGATTATACCGAGTATCGCGTTCTGAATGATGGCATAAAGATTTGCAACTCCATTGATAACTACGTAAGGAATATTTGGAAAGTACGCAATAAATGGGTAAAGTTGACAATGCATGGAAAAAGTTGCAATAAACCCATTAGAACCTTTTCGTTGTACCGAAAGTATTACACTGTGAATAAGCAGTTCACTGTCTATTTCGCACCTGTGAGTCAAAATTTCACAAGAAATAGCTATGGGGTGGAAGACGGTAAACTTTATATATGCGAAGAAAAGTTAAGATCCATATCAACAGAGTATACCCAGGAAGATCTATTAATGTGCAACGATTCAATCATCAATATAAAATACGATGATGAATACAAAGTTCGGACTGACTTTTCAATACTCTATAAGAACAAGGTATACGATTATACTGAGTATCGAGTTCTGAATGATAGCATAAAGATTTGTAACTCCACTGAAAACTACGTAAGGAATATTTGGAAACTACGTAATAAATGGGTAAAGTTGACAATGCATGAAAAAAGTTGCAATAAACCCATCAGAGTCTTTTGGTTCCACCGAAAGTTAATCATTGTGAATAAGGAGTTCACTATCTATAGCGCACGAAAGAGTCGATATTTCACAAGAAACGACTATGGGGTGACAGACGGCAGACCTTATATATGCCAAGAAAAGTTAGGATCCTCATCAACAAAGTATACTCAGGCAGATCTATTAATGTGCAACGATTCAATCATCAATATAAAATACGATGATGAATACAAAGTTCGGACTGACTTTTCAATACTCTATAAGAACAAGGTGTACGATTATACTGAGTATCGAGTTCTGAATACAGATAGCATCAAGATTTGTAACTCTACTGATAACTATGTAAGGAATATTTGGAAAATACGCAATAAATGGGTGAAGGCGAGAATAGATGGAAAAAGTTGCAATAAACCCATTAGATACATTAAGTTCGAGCGATGGGAATACACTGTACTTCAGAATTTTGGAATTCTGATTGCGGCAACAAAGCAGCTGATAACAAAGTACGATTATGCTGTGTCTGAAGGTAAACTTATAGCATGTGTGACCGAATGCGCCAATTTTACCTTCACTATAAAGTATGAAGATGAATACAGAGTATGGAACAACTTCTCAATGATGTACCAAGATCGCATGTACTATTATGATGAGTACAGAATAACGGACGATGGTCTACAAGTTTGTAATTCTTCTGACCGTCTCATTAAAGAAAAATGGCGAAATTTCATTGTTTCGGAAAAGATAACGACAGCTTTCAAACATTGTAATGTATCTGTGGACGGTTTTTACTCCGAAAATTACACATTACATACAAACTTTACTGTTTTCTTCAAACCTACCAATCAAAATTTCACAAGGGAAGATTACGGAGTGATTATGGGGTATTTTGCAATTTGTTCAAGAAAGCTCCGATTGTCCTGCAATGATGATTTGGTCAAAGTAAAGTACGATGAACAATACAATGTTTTTAGAAACTTTTCGCTGGTTTACCACAAGATGTACGATTATCGGGAATATCGATTAAGCCACGACAGTCTTGAAATGTGTGCTTCCAATGATTCAAGAGTTCAGGCGATTTGGAGAACGCGAAATTCGTGGCAAAAGTCATTACCCGCATCCTGTTATCGTTCTTACAAATTAAATGCAAGATACTACACTGTGACAAAGCAGTTTGCTGTGTATTCCGCAGATAACGGTCAATATTTCAAAAGAAATGACTATGCGGTGATTGACGGTAAACCTTATGTATGCGGCAAAGAAAACTTAAGACCAATATACGTAATTACGAACTTTAAGATTATTATAGCACCATTATGTGCTTTAGCGCTTTCTATTATTTCTTTGCTATTGTTGTTGATAGTTTACTGCATGCTTCCAGAACTGCGCACACTTCCTGGTTTGAATTTAATGAGTTTTAGCTTTGCCTTGCTGTTGTGGCAGACTTACCTGGTAGTATTTTTGTCACTGTATTCTCATGTAGGTAAACTGTTTGAGATACCGTGTGCTAGGCTGTTTGTAGCAAATAAGTTTATGACGTATAGTATAATTATGAATGCTGCGGTTAATATCTACCACTTAAGGAACACATTTTGTGGGAATACTCTAGTGAAATCTGATGAACTGAAGAAGTCGAACAGGTTTTTGAAGTATAGTTTCTTTAGCTGGGGAGTCCCTGTCATTATAACGATTGTTTACATTGTACTAGTAAAGGAAGATGTTCTAAGGTTTGATCGACCTCTTACGTCTGTGAAGAACGACGTTCAATCGATCTTAAAATTTTATCGACGCAATGTTAATGGAAATGCGGCGGCAAATAATATAGGGATTTATCACCGTATTGCATCCTTGAAGGGAGTTGTCCTGCAGTCAAAGTTTAATGAAAGCACTGACAATGTACTCGAAGATACCCAGTCCAGGTTAAATCAAAGCAATGTACTTGGGAAGGAAGATGATGCAGTGATTTATGAACCTATTGTATCTTTGAAGAAGGACATTCAGTCAAGCTTAAAATTTTATGAACGCATTGTATTCGCGAATGGAGATGGGAAGGAAGATGATGCAAGGATTTATCAACAGATCTCTGGAGATTGTATCAATGGTCGAATTACTCCCGATTGGTCAGCTGATGTTGATGTATATGGCATTCAAGGTTGTCTTTTGTTGTACATTATTGGAATGTTCATCTTCACTGCTTATCGAATTCGCCAAAAACTCAAGGCAAGCAGGAACATTGCACAGAAATCGAATATTGTTAAGCGTCATAAATTTGTCATATTGCTCAAGCTGTCAACCACTACAGCCTTAAGTTATTGGTTTCCTCTCTTCATATCTAGAATCGTGGATTTTGATTTCGACGTTAAGATCGCGTTGTATACTGTAACGTTGCTTACTGGTGCCTACATTGGTATTGCGTTTGTCTTCACACGAAGAAATTATCAGTTGTTCAAGAAAAAATATTTCCCAGCAAAGAATAAACCGCCAGTTAACGAAATTCCGCTAAATAGACTATAGGAGTATAGAATCTGTAATCACGTGCACTTGCAAAAAAAAATAATGTCTTGTATCCAATGTAAAAACGCTTATAGTACAATACTATCAATTTAAAATGTATGCACAGAATGTGTTTAAGATCGTTGTAGTATAATAAAGTAAATAAAACGCCTTGTGTCTGTCAGTTTCTTGCGGATGATGAGATGGGCGTAAGTACCCTAACAGTCCCCAATCCACCCCTGGAAAATCATAACATGGAGATATTTGGTGCAACGATTCAATCATGAATATAAAATACGATGACGAATACACTTCGTAAGAAAGTTTTTCTGTAAAATTGAAACAGTGATAGCTATTCATCTCGGTGTCAAATACCCTTTTAATGCAATGTTTCGAAAGAAACTTTGTAGTAATTGTAATGGCAAAATTGGATGAGTTGTACAGTCATAATTGATCAATACACTGATACTTATGTACACTACACGCATACATCACGTCGTTGACTTTGGACCATTCTAAGCCCTAGCTTTCCATGGGGGTCGTGAGCTAGACCGCTGCACCTCCCCTAAATTATTTCCACCAAAATCCGGGTTTGCCTCGGACCCCAACATCTGACACCCATGAGAACATTGAGAGGTTATTTCTAATTAGGCCAAAAAAAATATGTGGGTTTCCTACTTCTTCTTGTAAAAACTTAGGTAGGGCCAAAAAATATATACGTGGGTTTCCGATTTCCCGACCCTACCTAGCTTTCGGACGTCGAAATCCTGACCCTAAATTTTTTTATTGGATCATGCTTGTAAGTGTTTCCACTTAGAGGAAAAATTTTGCCGTGGAATTAAAATTGCGTGTCATATGATATTTTTAATAGGCAAATAGCGTTTGAGATATAGCAACATTAGCAAACAAATACACTGAAATCTTGGTTAGCACACAAACTTTTACCACTTTTAATGCAATATTACTAAACTGTAATACTGCCATATTTATTTAATCTCGCGTTTGTTATTTGCGCAACAGCAGTTTTGCCGTGGAATTAAAATTGCGTGTCATATGATATTTTAATAGGCAAATAGCGTTTGAGATATAGGCCTAGCAATATTAGCAAACAAACACACTGAAATCTTGGTTAGCACACCAACTTTTGCCACTTTTAATGCAATATTAGTCAACTTATAAGAGAACGTGAGACAAATCATGCTGAATTATTCGACTATATAACTCCTAAGACAGACGCAATAACCTTTATAGGTTTATTACAAATATGTAGACATTTGAGACGCCGTCAATGTCTGAAGAAAGGTATACTTAAAGCCTTTAAATAAACGAGTTCGATGTTACGATGTACAGTTTCTGGTCTTTTACCATAATTATCCAATGCTGGTTTTATTCGCTGCATTATAAACGTACCTCCTCCAAACAATACCCCTTCTTTAAAATACCAAACATTTCGAATGCAATTGAGATATGAAATCTCAGCAAGAAGACAATTCAAGATGGCAAATGGCCCGCAAATCAGTCAAAAGTGCAAATCAAAACCCATATTTACACGGCGAGTACGCGCAATTTCTGATCGGTTTCGTCACCATAGGTTTCAACCTATGGCTTCAGCCATGAAGATAAACTTTATTTTAATTTTCTGGTTTAACAACCTCACCAGTACTGCGTCGTAACAAACTAACAACATCACTAGTATTGCCTCGAAATGCAAATGTGAAATGTCGGCAGAAAAATACGGGCGCTTCCGATTGCTCCCGATACTTTACGAAAATCCGGACTGGACACCATGATCATCATCCCTACCTACGTTTTTATGAGAAGAAACCGGAAACCCACATATTTTTTTTTTGACCTAGGGTAGGTCGGTTTCAACTTTTCTTTTAAACTTTTATTTAAATTTCCTAACAACCGGACACCATGTTTATCTAGTCAGTGCTTCCACAACCAAAGATAAATTTCCCTAATATTGCCTCAAATTTCCATTTTCCACAAACGTTTTCCTCTAAGTGGAAACACTTACAAGCATGATCCAACAAAAAAGTTTAGGGTCGGGATTTCGGCGTCCAAAAGGTAGGGTGGGAAACCGGAAACCCACATATTTTTTTTTTTGGGCCTCAGTTCTGTACACAGGGGTCGATCCAGGTTCTTCAGAGAGATACAACTTTAATCATGCCAGTAAAAATGTAGTTTTACCTCTTGGCAAAACGTTCCAAGCAATTGTGTCCGTAACAGCGGTGAATATCCAATTCAGCTCTCCCAGCGGTGTGCGACGATCATTCAGTCTGCCAGGAATTCTAGTAGAGAACAGAAAATTAAGAGGAGAATCTTTTGTATGTTACGTTATACGCGCTCAAAAGAGCTGTCTGAGCCATAGATATCTTATATACACTAGATAGTGCATCTAATTATACTGCAATTCAAAAATTGAAGCCGTGACTGCAGACTCAGGATATTCCCATGAAATGAGAAGACTCGTATGTTTTCTATTTCTTAAACAGGGAACTTAAACATTAAGTTAAACCTGTTCCAAATACATTTTCAAACTATTCAAATGATGAAAGATATTATTTTTTTTTAAGCGTTTATTAGCGAGTGGGAAACTCCAACATGGCCGCCATCTATTCAAATGGGGGTAACCGCTGGAATATTCCTGGCTTCAATTTTACTAAAAGAGATGCGCTATCTAGTGTATATACGAGATCTATGGTCTGAGCAGGAACTATTGCCTCAGAGTTACTGCTGAGAGACCCAATCAGAATGCACAAAGGCCATTTTTTCAATACTGAAATTATACTAATGCTGTATAAATATGGCATCAATTGTGTTACACAAGCGCCAGGTACATGTAAAAGAGTATCTAACTGTGTAAAGTACAAAATAAAGCTAAAACAAAATAATTTTGAGAAGAACGCCAAAAGGATTTTAGGTTTTGAACACTTTTTATCGTAAATACATGACATTAAAAAAAAAATTTCCTCTTAAAAAATTGTACATTTATACACAAATTTGTGGAACTAATGAACATTGCCGAAGGGCAAGGACAAATTGATTAAATTTTGGTTTTTCCCACATTATGATGTCACACTGTGTATCTGCAGTATAAATGAACAGACAACCGCAAAATTTATTTATTTGCTAAAGGACATTGGCAATAAAAAATTAGTTTGTCTCATCCAAAAGAACTCTTAAAATTATATATTAAACTCTATTACCGATTTGTCATATCTTGCTTAGTTCCCGAAATATTTAGATCGAAATCAATGAGCTTCCGCCATCTTGGAAAAATTATTTAACTCATTAACTGCGGTTTTGATGACGTCAGGAGTTGGCTTAACCATATAAAACTACTCTAAAATGACCGAGTAACAATGCAAAATTGTTTGAAATGTTTTTAATCATTTCTAAATTTCAGACAGCAACCAGAAACGAAATTTTGGACCCATATTGATCGCTTACTCTCAAGATAAAAAAATTAGCGTGACCCCTCTCTTGACGTAACATGCATATCCTCAATAATCCAAGATGGCGAACAGCTCACTTTTTTCAGTCCAAATATTTTGAAAACTAAGCAAGATATAAACAATCTGTAATAGAGTTTAATATATAGTTTTAAGAGTTCTTTCAAATGAACTAAACTATTTTTTTATTGCCAATGTCCTTTAAATAGTATATGGTTCAAGTTAACAGTGTGCAATGTGCAACTTGCATATCGTTCTGGACCAAATAGTGAAAATTGCACATCACTTTTCCATACAAAGTCCAAAAAATCAGACTCCGTCTATTAATGAATCATCCGTATTTATAATTACATAGATTACTTAGATTTAAACAAAACCTATCTGTTGTCTTATAATTTATAAACAAGTGCTTTTGCATGCACACTAGCAGCATGTTTGCAGACCGGAAGATGTCAAATTTTAGCCACCATGACAGACAAACACGTGACGGATTATTGTATAATGTGTTAGGTTTATATATCAAAGATTGCAAACAATGTTTAAAAAGTATTCAAATAATTAAACTACTGCAGTTTGATTGAAATTATAAAAAATTAGAGTCACATTTTTTTTTAGAAAGTTGCACATAATTTTTTCTCTACTAATTTGAACCCTGCTATATATAGTGGATTACTGTAAGAGCTTACTTTTCAATCAAATCAATGTTGATTCCTTCTACTAATTTTCCACTGTTTTGCTGACAGAACCTTGAATAACATATAATATATGATTCAGGACAATTCTAATTCCAATAGAAAGAAAGTACATGCAGAGAAAATTGGACAGCAATAACTGTTCATTGAGGAAAGGTTTTATTTTCACAATCTAAGTACCATTATGGAGTCAAGGGTGCTCTGGAAGTTCTTGGAAGTTCTCAGAATGAGAAGATAACGAGAAGATAAATAAATGCGAAAGATTCAGTTTAACTATAGCTTACTCCAGAACAGGGTGTTAGCCAGACGGCCGTCCGACCGTCCTACGGACGGCCACTTCTGAATTCGGACGGCTAAATTTTAATGGACGACTATGGACGGCCTAAGGGAATATTTTCTTTAAATAGCAATTTACAAGCTTTGTAATATTCTTGAATACTTTGAATGGTTGTTATCTGCTGTTTACTTTACTTATGGTATATGTTTTGATACTTTTTTCCGTGCTTTAGAATTACAGTTACCAGGTAAAGTTGGCTATAAAATGAGCCAAACGCATAAAAAAAGAGGAAAATATCGGCGATTGATAAAAAATAACTAAACTACACTACGGTTCATACCATACGTGTGCTTTTACTAATTTAATGACGGAAATGTGCATCTAAAACTAAAAGTAAGAAGGTTCAACGAATAGAACACCACAATTCCACAACAACAAAAAATTGCAGCCACACCCAAAAACATGTGACCACGCCCACAAAAAATTGTGGTCACGACGCCCACAAAAATATTTTGGGCGGCCACTTTTGAAATGCTGGCTAACACCCTGCTCCAGAAAGGTCTTACATTTCTCAAGATGACCGACCATCTGCAGCCAGTGGTGGATCTACCAAGGATTTTTAGGGGGGGGGGGGGTGCTGGGCAAGCAGCCAAGCATAATGAACCCATCACTGGCTAGCAGCGTACTGTCATGAAAGTGCACCTAGTAGTTTCTCCGTTACAACTTACAGATATGTTGAATAAATAGAATTGCTTGTGCGAAAGACATAATGGAAAATTTTCACATTTGATTTTGTAATTTTTATTTTCATTATCAAATGCTTATAATGTTAGGCGTTTGCAGCAACAAAGCAATTTGCTTTATTCACTCAAAATATCAAACTAAATTAATTATTAATATTATTAGTATTATTATTAGTATTTTGAACCAGTGCTGCGGTGCTGCCTTGAATTCCAAAACATAAGTTAATCTGATAACAAACTTTGAACACCTCAACCATTTACTGTCGATGCAATGGAAGTGTTGATAAAATATTGCTTCAATTCATTTCCTCAAGTTGATCAATTCATACAAATTCAAATTTCTTTTTACTTCTTGTGCGTTTCCTATTGGTCAATCGGTTCTGAAACGAAATATAATTGGCTCATCTAGAAGTAACAGGAAGTTGATCAATTTTCTATCAAATGAATTGATCAACTTGAGGAAAGGAATTGGTGCAATATTTTATCAACACTTCTATTGCATCGACAGTAAAAGTAAGATTTTGTTTAATTTTTTGCACACCCCCCCTTGCACCCCTGTTGTCGAAGTCGAAGGCCAACATGGGTGCACACCACTGTGCACCCCCCCCCCCATAAATCCACCATTGTCTGCAGCTCTGTGATGCTTTCTGAAAAGCAGCAATTTCCAAATGAAATAACCACATAGCTTACCAGTTCAGTGCTGTCTTGATCGGTGTGGTCAGACATGCGGTGAAGATATCCGCAGGCAAATCAGGCTGCATTGGCAGGAGTTCATGTGGTTGACATGCTGCTATCTGGATACAATCTTTGAATGATGGCATTGGTGCACTTGTCACTTGAGCATTGCATCTCTAGATAAATTTACATTAAAATTATTAGAACTTACAACAGAGTAATTTCTATTTTACACCTAACCAGGAACAGTTGCGAAAAATGTAACCATATGCTGACTGTGCCACAGAGTCCAGTTGTCAAGCTCTAACCACAAGTTTGTGTATATATACTAATATGCTGGGGCAATCTACCGTGGGGGTGCAAGGGGGTTTGCACCCCACCTAGTGGTGTCTAGCACTCCCTAGAGAAGTCCAGCACCACCCTAAAAAATCTTCTTGACAATACATTTTCTGCTTTTCAAATAGCGACTAACCATTTAGCCGCAATCCTACTTATTTTTTTACTTGTCTAATGCCAGACAATTTTACTTGTCGATGGGAAAGCTCTGCAGCTTAATGGGTTAAAGGAACTTCTACTGTTTGCAAGTTTCAATTTCTTGAAATGGTTAAATCAACTAGCTCACATGTAGTCTGCAGAGCAGAGTGGCCAGTAAGGCTCCCTCATGCACCACCCCATAGAAAACCTGCACCCCTCCTGGGTAATGGCTAATTTCGATTCCTGCCAGAGGGACTATAGTTGCATTTTACACCTTACACCCTACAATAATTTTTGATACATAGAGAAGCAGACATGCTATTCAATACAATGCAATGCACACACCTCAAACTCTTTCTCACGTTGCTTTGAAAACTGGTTGAAATTCTCTAAAATTGTACCTGGAAAAATATTGTAGATGCATGGTATTAGAAATCAACCCTGTAGACTCTCCGAAGGTGGGAGTCAGAAAACCTTCAACATAAATGGGTGGGAATAAGATTAAATACCTGCACTGGAACAGTCATATACAAATATTGACGGATTTCCCATCCAGGTTTGTAAATCATACACAGACAAAGGAATATACTGAGTATAACTCTAGGAATAAAAATAATAGACTTATACTTCATAACTATTAACATGGTAATGGCAGGGTTAACAATTTTTTTGGGCCTATGCAATGAATTTCAAAAATTGTACACCATGCTAGCTTTGACCTACACATCCCCCCTAATATTCAATTTCAGTTTTGTTTTGAGAAGAAAGTATTTTTTGTTTTTCTTTTGCTGCCAAGAATTTATATGGCAAGGGTTCTGGTGTATAAAAGTGACTGAAAAATTGGCCTACAAATTTTTCATGAAATAGGGCAGCTAATTTTTCAGCCTACAAAACTGCTTTTTTGCATGACGATTTGTTGTTTGTCCCTGGAGTAATGGCATCATATTCTAACAGCAGGAAAAACAAATTTCTTCCCAACACAAAATTTTGTGCACTGTCCATGCTCCACATCTGACTCTTCCACAGTCCCTAACACTGCTTATAACGCAAAGGACCATGGGAATGCCACGAGGCGGCTTTTAGGCATCATTCAGCGCGTGTTGGGTAATTCAACACATGTTAAGTAAGCGACTGGGGACGAGTCAGGCTCCACATACCTTATTAAAAACCCATATTTCCCCATTTGCTGTAGGACGTGGCACCCCATGGCCATTGTAATGAAAGAGAACTCTCTCCTCCTGGTGAATCAAAAATGAAAAAGAATACAATATTATTAATAAACAGAGAATAAATATTATATTAAACTTTAATGCTCACAGCTATTAAAATACCAAGAAAAGGCAGATCAAGGCTTATTTGAAAGCAGAGACAGTTTTGAATACATGTAGTGGATAAGTCAAGAGAACAATACCTTTGCATTTCTTCTCAGACTTGTGCACAATTTTTTGATTTCATCCACTGTTGGATCTAAACTCAACTTGTACCTTGCCTAAAAATTCACACACAGAAGTCAATTACTTAATTAACTTATCAATGCCCAACACTTTACCATGACAAGTAAAACATCTGAGTAAAATAACAAAGTAGGGCAGGGTACATCAGGGTATGATCAGGGCACAATGTGCCTTGGTAAAATAATAAAGTCGGGTGCATTTGAGTGCATTACAGCACAATGGGTTAATGAAAAAATATCTGTGTCTAGCGATTGACTGATAATCAGTATCGGGCCAATTTTTACCTTATCGGTAGACAATTGGAATCGTTAGAATTATCTATATTTCCGATTGTCTAAAACTGATTGTTGAGAAAATATGCACTTTAAAAATTATAAGCATTCCATGTTGCATTTTAACGCAATATGTTAAATTAATGCATGAAGCATGTAATTTATTAACAGTTTTAATGATCTTTGGTTGCAGTTACCTTTTTAAGTTGGAAATTATCGTTTAAAAATCGACATGAATGACGTCACCTTTACTTGGTGGATTGATATTATGATGTCATCATTATAAAATTGATATCAGCATCAGTATTGGGTATATTGTGGCTTGAATAATTGGTAATTTCCAATTGTTGCACAATCGGTCAATCCCTATCTGTACATATTAAATACAGTATTCTACATACCCGTGGTTGCCATCTTTCATATTGTTTTTGCAAACGACCACCAATTTCATCTAGGGCTTTTTGTGGTGTCAAGATGCTTGGATCTTAAAAAAGAGTTAATTAAACCATGATTAAACCTAATTAACCTGCTAATGGGAAAAGGTGAACATGACCATTCACTCTCCTTTTTAAAAGATGAGGTCAAGTCTGTTCTGTGCATTTGCTATGTGAGGGCTGTCTGATGTAAACAATACCCACATTTTGTGTTTGTTTCAACATATTCTAAATTGAAAGTCTAATCTACATTGATTTAAAGCAATATTAGCAAACCAGAACAATGTTAGATATTCTGTAACTAAATGCACTTATATTTTATAAATATAGCGTCTTCAATAGGGGTGCACCGGATTTGGAATTTTCAAATCCGGCCGGAACCGGATTTACCGGATTTGGACAAAAATTCTGGCTGGATTTGAGATAAACCGGTAATGGGGACAATTGGGAATAAATCAGTATTCAAAATGACGGTTTATGTTTTTTACTATTATTAGTTAGTGTCAGTTTAGATTTTTGATTGTGTTTAAACTTTTTTAAACATCTTTTTGTTAATAACTTAATATTTTATAATAATATAAGTGTTTTTTAAACTTTAAAGCTGCCAAATTGATGGTTTATCCCATTCTTGGTGAAAACAGAAATTTAAATCCGGCCGGATTTTCTCCAAATCCAGCCGGATGCCGGAAAATTCGTTAAATCCGGCCGGAATTGAAATCCGGTGCACCCCTAGTCTTCAAAATGTAAACAAACTGCACATCTGCTGAACAAAATTAATTTTAATAATAATTTAATATATTTTATATAGCACCATTTCCCGAGACTCAACGGCATTTTATAAGTTTGGTAAAATAGATAAGTAGAAATTACATTAGTAAAAGTATTAAATTACAATATTCACATGCATGCGATTTAATAGGGTACAATCTAATCCAAGTATTGCCTATATCAGAGGGCCCTCACATACAGCAAACGACAGAACAGACTTGAACTCATCTTTAACATAAATAATGATGTTATTATTGTGACAGAATAAACATAGCTGTGAAACATAACTGTCATACAACTGTTGCAAAACATTGATGTCTGTGCGGAGTTTAGTTAGCTGCACATAATACAAGGATATCTGTACTTGATATTTAAAACATACCCATCCAACACTCCTTACGAGCACATGGGGATGTTTTGACAACATCTGGAGGATCAATGCCAATATTCAAACACAAAGCCAGGGCAACACTGACAGTTTTCATCTAGTAAATAAAATTATATATATATATATATATATATATAAAAAGACATAAACAACAAATTTCAATCTTAAAATTTTATTTCATCGCTACACAGTGTTTCACGTACAGCGTACGATCATCAGGCGATTGATGTTAATTATCTCGCAATAAATTACAGGTTGTAATTTATTGCGAGATAATTAACATCAATCGCCTGATGATCGTACGCTGTACGTGAAACACTGTGTAGCGATAAAATAAAATTTTAAGATTGAAATTTGTTGTTTATGTCTTTTTATTTGCTCTACTGATTTATTGGTGTTGAGCACTCTAGTTCACTACGCACAAATTCAATATTGAATATTATATTATATATATATATATATATATATATATATATATATATATATATATATATATATATATATATATATATATATATATATATATATATATATATATATATATATATATATATATATATATATATATATATATATATATATATATACCCTATATATATATATATATATATATATATATATATATATATATATATATATATATATATATACAGGGTGTATAAAAAAAAACTGAACAGATTTGAAATTGCTCTCAATTTCGCAAAACACCTATTTGTATCCGGTTTTAATATATATATAGCTTCGTTGGGTATTTATAATGTAGAATAATGAAAAAAATTTCTCGAACTCAAATTGTGTGAACCAGGGGGGTGTGTCTTTTCCAACAAACTAAAAATGGCTCGCGCACAAAATTTAAAAGCTGCAATCATATTTTGAGTTAATAGATGGAAAATTTGTCGGGTTTTTAATTACTGTACAAAATTTCAGATAATTTGGTTTAGTTTAAGCCCCTTAACTATTCACGCAAAGTTACATTTTTCCTAAAAATCAGCTATTTGCATGCTTAATTAATGCATTTGCCTAATTTGCATATGTCAGCAATATGCAAATTAGGTAAAAGCATTAATTAAGCATGCGAACTGATTTTTTAGAACAAAATGAATAGTTAAATGGCTTAAACTAAACCAAATTGTCTGAAATTTTGTACAGTAATTAAAAACCTGACAAAGTTTCCATCTATTAACTCAAAATATGATTTGTGCGCGAGCCATTTTTAGTTTGTTGGAAAAGACACACCCCCCTGGTTCACAAAATTTGAGTTCGAGAAATTTTTTTCATTATTCTACATTATAAGTACCCAAAGAAGCTATATATATAAAAAAACCGGATACAAATAGGTGTTTTGCGAAACCTATTCAGTTTTTTTTTATACACCCTGTATATATATATATATATATATATATATATATATATATATATATATATATATATATATATATATATATATATATATATATATATATATATATATATCACATGTCAAAATTATATTTAACCATGGGGTAATTCAGTGTTGGCCAGTGTAAAAAATATAATATGTTGGAAATAAACATATCACTTAATCAGCCTAAAGTAAAAGAAAAAGGATTTGAGTGGCTGATTACTGACTGACAGATGGATACTAGATAGATAAATAGATTCATATAAATATTGCAAGCAATAGGCTGACCCTGAATTATGCTTATATTTAAAAGTTAAGAAAATATTAAAATACTATACACTAAATGTCTCTAAAAAAGATCTAAAAAAATTCTAATAATTTATTAATTAATTTTACAACAAATAATTTAATGCATTATGTATATAATAACACTATTTTTAAATACAATTTAAAACTATTTTTAAATGGTTCATATTTATAATGCACTATATACATTGTACTCTGTAAACCAGCAAAATACACCTGTGATCTAATAAGTACATATTTATACATAAGTTTGTCATTACATAAGTACATTATATAAGTTTGTCATAAAAATTTCTTCCCCTAGACAAAAATTTACTTGTCACAGTATATGATTTCTCCATGAAGATTTTGAAATTTAGACCTTCTGAAATGGCATTCCCAGGATTTTTGTTATATTATTCAAATATTTAATGAACAATATTTTTTAAAATTTATGTTGTTATAAAAAAAAAAATCCTTTCCCTTCGAGTCCTTGACATTTCTGTGGCAAGAAAGAAATTTCTTGGGTTCTTGGTTGTATTTTAGAAAAATAACTGGCTGTGCCAAAGATGGCGAAAACCGCACAGTGCTAGCTAATGTATTGGGACTCGGCCTACTAACTTCGACCTACTATCTAAAACTTTTAAATTCTGACATTTATACAAATGTACTTTACTCAAATATTTTCATAATCTCATAATTCCAAGTAAAATTTGTTATATCTGACATTTATATGAGATGTTTCTGGGAAAACCACCTATACATGCCTGAACACGCAACAAAGAGGAAACTTAAGGGATTAAGCAATCATGCAAAAACAACAACAAAGTGCACTTTCAAAAACACCTTTTTCAATGCTTTCATTCCTTGGCCGATCAATGATTACACTTTCTAATGATGTGATATTATGTACTTTATGTACAGCTAACACCAGAAAGCTACAGATTTAGAAGAATTAAACTACCTGAAAAAATACAAGTAAAACTATGATGTTTTGAGAGAAGGCTCTTCACTCGAAAGATAAAAGTTTTACTTGTATTCTTTCAGATAGTTGAATTCCTCTCAATCTCCAGATTTCTGGTGTTACTGTCACAATCTACGCTATCACAGTCTGTTGGATACACACAATCTGTTGGATACATTGGTTACATACAGTTAATCATGATAACAAAGTAATGTATTGATGATATTTTTCTGTGTTTGTGTAATGTACTCAGGTGAATATGATGCTTGTGATGTTAATCTGAGTGTATATCCACACCGGGCAAGCTTGAAAAATATGCCTGGCCATGGTGGGAATCGAACCTATAACCTTTGGAATACTAGCCCAATGCTCTGCCAACTGAGCTACACAGTCAGGTCGGTTCGAGTATGTGATATTTTGGAACCGAGTCTAGTTCTTTCGATATCAATGTAATCTAGTAATCATTTTTTTTCTTCCTTAAAATAAAATATCATGACTACTAGATTACATTGACATTGAAGGAACTACACTCGGTTCCAAAATATCACATTTATTACTCAAACCGACCTGACCGTGTAGCTCAGTTAGCAGAGCATTGGGCTAATATTCCAAAGGTCGTAGGTTCGATTCCCACCATGGTCAGGCATATTTTTCAAGCTTGCCCGGTGTGGATACACACTCAGAGTAACATCACAAGCATCAAAGTAATGTATTGTTTTCAGAGGTTATTTGGGTATGGTAGCAGGTCAATTTTTTCCTACTGTAATTGTGAATTAGCACAAGGAAATAATGATGCTTGCATAGTTTGATCAAGGCAACAAATGGTTGTTGTGTAAGCATGCATTTAAATGCCAAATTCACAACAACCAAAAGTAAACAAATTATGGAAAGACCACCATCGGCACCATGACCAACACACCATGACCAACATATTTAAATTTGGTGTTAATTCTCATACTAAATGACCAGTCAAATATAGTGTAACTGCACCATAGTTGAAAGGAAACAGAACGAGAATTGTGTGAATATGCATTTGATTGCCGGCGTCAAATGACACCCACCCAATGTAGTATTCATTCATTTACTATAAAAAATCAAATGCAATTATACAAACCACTATAATTCCGACACTATACCTAGCTCATAATAAGTCTTTTCACATGTCATTTTATACAGTAAAACAACCACATCAAACCGAAAGCAAAAACACCAGAACATACCCTTTCTTTCATTCGCCAAGTCTGAGCAAGGGGTTGTGCTCCCTCGATACATTCGCGGTGTCGCTTCTTCATGAAACATAGTGGTAACTGCCAGTCAATTATCTCGCCCTCGTCTTCTTCCCCACCGCTTTCGTCGAGTTCCGCCTCCTCTAAAGACATTTTAAAACGAAAACCGGCGACCACGGCCCATACAAGTTTTGTTTCTTCTTAGTTTTCAGTTTTACATATTTTCTTGTTATTCCTGTACACGTTCTAGAATTTTTTCCGCGTCATAGCCAAGGACTGAGGCGAGTAAATTTTGACACTGATCTCAAAACCTGATTGCAAATGTAACTGGACTGACGTATATAATTTTGACACTCTGATCTCAGAATGTAACTGGATATCAATGTTTTTCAATTGTTTTTTTACTGTCGTTTGCATCTAAAAATTAACAGTGCAAATACAGTAAAATAGAGTGAAATTGAATGAAACTTGTCAAGAAAGTATTTGGTAAATTTAATGCTCAATTAATTATCAATTACTGTAATATATTTATATTACACTATATTCATTATTATAATATAATTGTAATAATTTTATAGTACTTTCACACTTTGTATGGTTGTAAAGTTAATAAATAAACAAATAATGCATAAATAAATACAGTAATATATTTATTATTAATTTTCTATATTACGTAATTGTCGCAACCGTAATTCTAGGTCCTGGCGACTCATTGCCGACTTTTCGTGCGGTGGTTAGTCGCCGTCAAAAGTACAAAAAATCGGCTGTGATCTGTTCAAGTCAAAGTACAAAACAGCCAAACTTATTTATATTTTTGAAAGTATTTTATGTTTTTTATGTGGATGAAATAGTTTGACTTGGAAATGCATAATTTTGTACGATTTTTAAGGCCAGTTTCAAGAAGTCCACGTCTCGAATTATCGAGAATTCAGGTAAAATGGCGAGAATTTTTCCAACCTATAAACTGGTTTATAGCTATGTCAAGCAATATAATTTCTTATATCTTATGTTCATGAGCAAATGCGTATGGTATATTATTAGAGCCATGTTAAACTATAGGAAAAACATCTAAGATTTTATCAATAGGAAATTAATATTTTCTTTTTGTTTAATTTAAGTCCATCATTTGTAAACAGGAAAATATATAAAAATACATGCAGTAAAAAAATTTTTGGATCATGAAAAATAGTAAGTTATATTCATCCAACACCAGACCTTTAAGTTCTATGGCTATTGATCTGACATAGTATTATGCATGTGCACATGCAATATTCACGTTTTTATGGACAATAAATGTTTATGAACCTGTCGCGCACTCTAATTACCCCTATTCTGACCCTAACCTGTTCTTATCCTAACCGTTCTGGCCACTCGTTTGCAGGTAGAAGAACTCTAAAGGCCTGATTCCACGGGCGCTTTTTCTTGGCGAAATGCGAAATATTTCGCCTGTTTCTTTTGAATTGCGACCACTCGAATAAATTATTTCTACTTGATTGCCCACAATTCAAAAGAAACAGGCGAAATATTTCGCATTTTGCCGAGAAAAAGCGCCCGTGGAATCAGGCCTTAATACACATACACTTGAAATTCCACTCTGGGATTTGATCCGGGTGATAGCGCATGCAAAGGCAACTGCCTTAACCACTTGGCTACTGAGGAATTGCTTGAAATCAACTGGTGTCATTTTAGCATGTTTAAAGAATGAGGAAAACACTTTTGTCAGATCTATAGCCATGTAACTTAGGTTCCGGTGACAGAACAATAACCACAGCATAACTATTATAAAATTGTCATTCTTTTATTTTCTGTTTTCAACTTTATCGTAGTAACCTCATGGTAACCTCATGGTTGCAACTTCGTTGCTCGCGACTTTGTCGCTCGTCCGAGGTTGACTTGTTAGCAAGTCTACTGTCTGCCGTGCGTAAACACCTCACCAGCAGTACTATATAATATTGATAATGTGTTAGACTTGCTAACAAGTCAACCTCGGACGAGCAACAAAGTCGCAAGATGAAGGACTTTGCAAAAGTCTAGGCAGACAGTAAAAACCAAGTAACAGGTTATCAATATTTCAGAGTGGTAACTGGGTAACATATTACTGCACATACCTGAATGATAACCTGATGCAGTGGGTATATCTGCCACAATGAGCAGCAAATATGCTACATTTTATTTCAAAAAACGTTCTCTTATGAATGTGGGAGCAAATGTACTGCACATACTCAGACTATCCATGGACATTCACACAATACCGGACAAATTCAAGACTGTATTCAAATTTGTCCAGTTCAATTTTTCATATGGGAAATCATATTATTCATATGATTAGTCTTGTTCGGTCGATCTACGATTGTCCTGTGTTCACACACAAAGTGAATGGAACCTCAGTAAGGCTGATTCTGTCCCACAAGCATTAAGCCAATATTTTGTAACAAAATATGTTTACCGATGAACTATGTATTTTAACCCATTGAGTGGCAGCACTCTCCCCCTGACAAGTAAAATTGTCTGGTGTTAGACAGAGTAAAGTGATCTGGCATTAGACAGTGAGAGTAAAATAATACAATCTGGGTGGGCAGATGGTCTGATTAACCCCTTGAGTGGCAGCACTCTCCCCCTGACAAGTAAGTAAAATCATCTGGCATTAGAGTAAAATAATCTGGTATTAGAGTAAAATAATTCATTGCACAAACTATGTAATTGTGTCAACGTCTCAACGAGTTAAGGCATTGGCAGATAGTATGGTTTATCCATTTAATATTTTCCCACAGCAAGTAAAAAATCATCTGGCAATTTAGCTATGAGAGCAAAGTAAATTATGCCTGGCCAATGGTGCACCTTACAAGGCAATGGTTTGTTTTTAACAAAATCTGGCTGAATTCCATAGCAATTTCATTTAGGTCCGACATCTTCCACTATGTGTTACACCACTCAGTGAGCCACTCGAAAATCTTGAAGTTGAAGAGCCTAAAACTATCTCCTATTCATCTGATGTTCAGGTACAGTATTAATATAACGAGTCATTCCAGAAAATGTCCATACCTCCCCAATGGAGGTTAACCCCTATCCTCTGGACTCCTTCAGACTTCCCGGTGCATGTTATTACCAGAAGTAATTTTTTACCTGTCACTCCAAACTGCAAGAATTTCCTCCGTAGGTAGAGTGTGGATATCTTTTGGAATGACTCAATGACCCAATATTATAATGTGATGATATTTTGAGTATAGCTGGTCCAGTGTATAGGTCGTCTGGTCAAACCTTTCCATAGAAACACACCTCTCTATTATAGAGTACATGTTTCATTGTCTTGAATGCATATTAATTCTCACAATTCTCTCTTCATATTATTTTGAAATATGTTTAGGTGACAACGTTAAGTAATGGTCTAAAAGTGGCATCGGTCGACAGCGCAAGCCCCACATCGAGAATTGGATTATTTTTTAAATCTGGAAGTCGATACGAGACCTTCCAGAATAGTGGCATATCACACATTTTGAGATGTGGTGCTTTCCTGGTATGTACAGTATAATGATGAAATATAGAGCTAAGGCAGTCAACATTTTAGTTACTATGGACGTTACAGATGTAAAAGCAAGTTCTAAAACTAAAAGACGACAGGCCATTTGGATTCTTGAAAACTACAAGTAAAACTTCGACACTTAGAGCGAAACGTCAAAATCTTGCTTGAATTTTTCAGGTAGCTGAATCCCTTATTACTCAATTCTCATGCATATAAGCATTTATATAAAAAAATTACAAAAAGAAAAGAAAACCCCAGTTATTTCTTTTTTGGCCTCATGAAAGGTCAGGTAGTAGTGGTAAGTATAAAATTGAGTTGATCATGCGCTAGTAATGTAATGATCTAATATCTACTATTTTAGACCACATCAGATCATACAGGTTTCCACATCTCTCGAACAATGGAAGAAAACGGCATAGATTTAGAGTAAGACATCAATAAATTGCATATTATGAACAACAATTCCCAGCATGTAGATGAGGATTAAATACATGCTCAGTTCAATTTATCTGTACTAGTTGTGCAACTTTATTCAAGTGTTCCTAATTTGCTTTTCAGGGCATCATCTACAAGAGAACATCTTATATATTCAGCTCAATGTTTGAAAGATGATGTGTGAGTGTGGCAATATATGTACAAGAAATTACGGGAACCACTGAGTATTTTAATAAAATATAAAACAACGGTAACTCCGAAAATAAACATTTTCAACTAAGATTATCTATGATAATCATGATTATCTGTGATTACCTATGATTATATATGAATATCATAGATTATCTATGATCATCATTATGATGACTGAATCTTAGTCGAAAGCTAGAATATTAAAGTGTTTATTTTCGGAGTTACTATAATAGTAAATTTAAGGCCTTTGTTTATATATAGCAGGGCGATCTCAATTAGATTTGATTTCAAACTAGAATTTTAACGACACTATAAATGAAAAAAAAAGAAATCATTGATCTGTATCCCACTTTATGTCTGTCAGTGTCTAAGATAATTTTGATTTTGTCTAAGATGTTAGGGGAGACTCTTGTGGTGTTAATTATTCATTTACATATGTTTATTGATATATCAATTGATCTTATTAGGAGTCTTGTTATTCCGTATCTTGCAAGTGTGGCCCGAGCTCCTGAATTTCGACAGTGGGAGGTAATGCTTACACTTTGCACAATTCACATCACCCAAAAATAATGTGTTGTCATGTGTATTTTGGTATGATGAATGCTAGGGAATGATGAATATAACGATATGATTACAGCTGTACACAGTATAATCCAGTTTCTCCCTTGTAGCTTGAAGATATTGTAGAAAACATTGAATTAGACCTGGCTATGGCTAAGACTAATCCACAAATAGGTACTGTATTTTTCACTTTGCTACCTCACAATGCGATGATTCGAGATTGTTAGTCATACCTGACTGCTACTCCAATGGTTATTGCTACGTGCTCAAGCTGGTAAAACCGTATTGGCTGAAAAAAAGAAATACCAGACCGTAGTATGGGCGTGCCTCTGATATTCTGTATTTTTGTTATTTTAAATTCATTTGATAAACGTCAACGGGGATTATGTCAGCAAGGCCGGATTTTGGTGGAAATAGTGGGTGAGGTGGAAAAATATTTAGGGGAGGTGCAGCGGTCTAGCTCACGGACCCCCATGGAATGTTAGGGCTTAGAACGGGCGAAAGTCAACGACGTGACGTATGCATCATGTAGTGTACAAATGTATCAATGTAGGAGGCTATTAATGAATGAGGACTGTACAACTCATCCAATTTTGCCCTTCGTTTCAATTACTACGAAGTTTTTTTCAAAACATTGCATTAAAAGGGTACTTGACACAGAGATGAATGGCTATCACTGTTTCAATTTTACAGAAAAACTTTCTTACGAAGTGTCGACCCTAAGCAACCAAAAATTTCAAATTTTCACTTCGACCTATCATTGAAACTTTCCCAAATCCGACCTTGGATTATGTTTTGTGTCTAAACCACATTGTTCTGCTTGCAGGATTAATTGAAGAACTACACAAAGTCGCATATAGGTGAGTGCTAATTATACCAATATATATACTGTAGCACTATGTGTATGGTACAGTACTATCTGGAACGTATAATAGTTTTGTTTGTGGAAACACCACGTATATTTATTAGTGCAAAACTTTCGATCCGTAAGCCCGGATCTTCATCAGTGCTAATAATATCACTGATGAAGATCCGGGCTTATGGATCGAAAGCTTTGCAGTAATAAATTTACGTGGTGTTTCCACAAACAAAACTATTATATGTTTTATCGCCATGCAAACATACAAAGAACTTATCTGGAACGTGTTTTTGATTGCGTTCCATGCATGTACCATAAGAGCACGTTTCGGATGCGTTTGGAACGTGTACACAATATTTCTTTTCGTTTTCAGAAATGGATTAAGAAACTCGATCTACTGCAAACCTTACAAAGCCAATAAATTTACAACTGAAATGGTAAGAGTAAAGATGTCTTCCTATACGACGCTGCATGTTGTACACTTCGTATGAAGCACCGATCAAATGAGAGTTGTGCAACACTCATCGACATCAAATCTTATCAAATTTGAGCTGTTTCAAATTTTGATTGGAGTTGATGAGAATTGACGAGAGTTTTTGCTAGTGCGTTTGAATAGTAATCTATACTATAGGCAACTCTCATGCAATTCTCGTTTGACCGGGGTATGAGAGTTGAGAAAACTCTCGTGCAAACTCTCGCTTCTCAACTCTCATCAACTGTCAATTTGTTTTTGCAGCTCTTAAATTTTGTCAAAGACTCGTTTGTTGGCAACCGGATGGCTTTGGTTGGTGTGGGTAAGAAGTTAAGAATAATTTCCTGAAGAATTATTTGAAAGGTGTATTTCACATATACATCGACATTGTATCTTGTATTTTCTTCAATACCAGGTGTGCCTCACGAAAGTTTAGTTGGTTTATGTGAATCTCATTTCTCTGCAATCCCGGCTGGAAATGCTGTTGTTAACGAAAAGCCAAATTATACTGGAGGTAATACTGTAGAGTATTGCAGAATTTGTCATCTTCTTCGCTCAAGGCAGCTCAAATTGCTACATCGAAAACCGGTCAAGTAAACTATTTATTTTTAAAATTTATTAACAGGTGAAGTTCATTGTGAACAATCAGATGGCCTCGTTCATATTGCTCTTGCATCGGAAGGCGCAAGGTAGGTTTAGTTTAGATTTCTTCTTCTACAGGAACATCCCATGTTAGTGCAGGAGGAAACCTAAACTAAAGTCTTTCAGCTTTAATTGTCCCCCGTAGAGGTTCACACTCGATTAGCACCAATCCTGCATGGCTCTTTTCATAGTTCTATTATCCGGTAACCGAATATTGCAGGAATTAAACACAGCCACAGGTCACAGAATTGTACCACTTACTGAAATTAAGTATATTTCTGATTCTTTAGCACCAGTGACAAGAATTACCTTGCGTTTGGTGTTTTACAAGTAAGACAAAGCCTTCTCACTACTCTACCTTTTAATAGTGTAAATTTTACCTTTATTAATCAAGCGTTTCAAATTTGTGAAATCAGTTTATCATCAAATCAAAATATGTTTTTCCTGCAGCGAGTTCTTGGTGTAACACCATTTATCAAATGGGGAAGTAATACCACATCATCAAGGTAATATGACATTCTCAACAACACTTTCGAAATATTACGAACACACTCGAAGTAACTTAGTAGCATCATCTCAAATATTTCCAATGTTCAATTGTTCTCTTAGGATAAATAAGGCGGCGCAAGGAGTGACAGATGGGCCATTTATGGTAAGCAAAACCGAGTACAATCATTAGGTATATATTATGAAAACAACCCACCATGGGCGGATTTACTGGGGTGGGGGGTTAAACCAGGGATGGATTTGCTGGGGGGGGGTACACCCCCCCAGCCCTGGCCAGAGGGGGTGCTATTTTTCATGATAAAGCAAAAAATTATTAGAGACAAAATGAGATACAGTAATTTGAGTAATAACATGATGATAAGCAAACTGTGAACAAAAATTACAATTCAAAGTGTCCAACCCAAAATTAAAGGTCGCTTCACCCCTCCTATTTTGTGCGAGTCTTTAACCGTAATGCCTAACCCCTGCCGAAGTTAGCTCATATGTCTTGAACCCCACTAGAAATTTTTCCACCCCTCCTTTAAAAAAACCTATCTATTTCAACTTCAGGGATCAACATTAAACATCAACTATTCAGATTCTGGTTTGTTTGGTTTCTATACGGCAGCTAGCCCTAAGGATGCAGGCAAGGTATATGAATGAGGCGTAGTATACTAAACAGTTACGGCTACTATGGCCTGGTTTACACTGTCAAAGTTTCTGTGATCACAGTAGGAATTTTGCATAGGTAAATTCTAAGTTTTGAAGGATTTATAAGAAATGTTTGAGGGAACTGACTCAGTGTTTATAGTTCCGTCAAACATTTTTCCAAATCCTTCAAAACTTAGAATTTACTGATGCAAAATTCCTACTGTGATCACAGAAGTGTAAGTGATAGTGTGAACCAGCTTAAAGCTGGAGTAATACGAGCAACAAAATTGCTGCAACTTGCAACAAAATCTGATTTCTACGCATGTTATTGAAAATATTTATACACATACATTACAAATCACAGGGCAACATGTATCGACATTTCTACTAACATGCGTTGAAATCAGATTTTGTTGCAAGTTGCAGCAATTTTGTTGCTCGTATTACTCCAGCTTTAACAAACCAAGTGTGGCTACATGTTTCTTGTACATTTCACTGGACTATAATTTTTCTCCACAGGTTACACGTGCTATTGTGGATCAGTTTGGTAAAGTATCCAAAGGCGATGTCACGAAAGAAGAGGTCGAACGAGCTAAGTACGTTGTTGGACTGACTGTATGTAGATTTATGAGGTAGAATGTATCCCAGTAATACGTTTTTCTTTGTCTACCAGAAATCAACTAAAATCCAGCATACAAATGTCAGGCGAGAGCTATGTTGACCGAATTGAAGACATTGGCACACAGGTTTGAGGGCAGATCTTACAGGCCTTTTTACAGACTGGAGATCTTATTCTGCCCACTCAGTCGATGTAGTGACGTCACACCGAGCTTCTGAACCTAACCCTAACCCGAACGTTTCCGACAAATCTTCGGTGTGAAGTCACTACATCAACTAAGCGCAGACTAGTTTTTCCCTTTTATACAGACTGCATTGGCAGTCTGGCATATCGACTGTTGTACTCAATTTATGACGTCATTTTAGGTTTTAATTAGTGGGACATATACCTCACCGGACTCGTGTGCTCAGTCAGTGGATAAAATCACATCTGAAGATGTTGTCGATGTAAGTGTGTGTACACAGTGTTTATATATTGAACTAGGACACAGAACTATTTGACCAAAGTATGACCCTAAAACTGCGTTACGCCTGGTTTACAAGAAATGATCGATGGAACTGAACTAATGTTAAACAATGAGTCAGTTTCCTCAAACATTTCTTACAAATCCTTCAGAACATAGAATTTACCCATGCAAAATTCCTACTGTGATCACAGAAACTTCGAGTGTGAACCAGCCGGCTTTACACCACGGACGTTTCTGTGATCACAGTGGCTACAATTCTACAAATCAAACATATAGACACGGTATAGAGACCACAGGGAAGTCCGACTCAGTCAAAAAGGCGTCGCCATGTTCCTAGCCATCGCTTACGAGAGGCCACCCCCTCTCCCCAAATCATAGGCGCCGACAGGAAATCGTGACTTCTGTGTGGTCTCTGTTCTGTGGTATGGACGTGAAATGTTTAAGGTCCATTTCAACTCAAGGCAATTTCAGCGGAAAGAAAAATTTTCAAAATGTGTGATTGGCAGACACAAATTTTCGGTCGGAAAAAATTTTGAAGTTGCAAATTTTCAACTTTTAACAATGACATTTTCGGAACATTTTCTGTCCGTGGAAATTTTTCTTGAGTGGAAATGGACCTTCAGATTCGAACGAGACAAGCAACATGAATACACCATTCTCATACCGAGAGCCCGTCTTCCGCACAGCGCTTTGGGTACGAGAATGATACCACACAAATATCTTGCATTTTTTTTTCAGGCTGCTAAACAGATTTTTGCGAAGAAAGCAAGTCTGGTTGTACTGGGTGAAAGTGACTCGTTACCGCATCTTGATGAACTATTATAATGCTCGAAATAATTTCACTTGAATATTGTCGGCGAGAAGAAAAGTTGTTTATGAAAAATTTGTTAAATAAAGTTTTAATCTGAAACGTTCACGGTTCAACTTATGCTTTAATACAGCCCTGAAGGCTCCTTTCCACTCGTCCTAAACGCAAGCTCGCTGCTTCACCCAAAAGCAGAAGTGTACAGTAATATTAAAAACGTGTTCTGACTAACCTTACGTCATTTATATACGTGGACTTTTCAGCCTTGATATTCATGAACATGCATTTGAAAATCTTGTCTTTACCGTTCAACCAACCCGGACGAACCTTTCTCATCGTCCCTTTATACTTCAAACCTTGTTCAAGACTTCGCTTGCATATATATAATCTTCTTTGTTCTTTAAACTCAGTTTATATATCGATAAAGGAGCTGTAGTATAAAGTCAAGTCACGCGCTCGAACAAAAAAATGGCGTGGCATGGTGTTCTGAATTCATATGCAAAATTCTTTTACATAAGCACACTGCAAAGTCCCAAGGGAATTTGCATGCTTACAAGCGTTAATTGCATGTAGTCTTTATGTAAAAATCTCACAACCTGTCAACAAGATGTGTTCGCAACAGGCTTGTGGCAAGCTTGTCAACAAGTTGTAACGATGTTGTTATTTTATCAAGTTGCAACAAGGTTGTCACTCACAACATGTTGACAAATTGTTGAATTGCAGGACGATAATAAATTGTTGGAACAACTTGTAACAAGTTTGTTGAGCTCAACAACCTTGTAGCAAGTTGTCAACAAGCGTTGACAACTTGTCAACAAGCTGGGAACAAGCAGTGCGAACACATCCTGTTGACAAGTTGTTGGAACAGTATTGCTACAAGTCTGCTTCAGGTTTGTTACAACTTGTAAGTTTTTACGTGTATGCAGGGTTTCTAAAGAAAAGTGAACCTTTAGAAATGCACCTTCAGACTTGTTACAAGGTTGTTCCAACAAGTCTGATATGGTCATGATATAACAAGAATGTCACAAGGTTGACGACACAAGGTGTACAATATCACAGAGGAAGTACATACAGAGATCTCACTTCAGGTTAATTTCGCGTAAGGAATTTTTTCAGTCCGCCATGTTCTTAGCAAGTGCCCTAAAGAGAGGCAGTCACCCCCCTGAAAACATTGAAAATTTAATATTCCGGGGGGGGGGGTGAATGCCTCTCTTTAGGGCACTTGCTAAGAACATGGCCGCCAGTTATTTCGGTAAAAAAGCGCCTTACGGTTTTGTAATGGAAGTTACACTTCTGTATGTCTTTATTATGTGACAATATTGTTATATCATGACTGTACTGGACTTGTTGGAACAATCTTGCAACAAGTCTGATAATATCAGGTTTGTTACAAGTTCTTAACAGCTTGTTTCAAACTTGTTGACAACTTGGGACAAGCAGTGCGAACGCGACTTGTTAGGCTAAGTTGGCAGACTTGCTACAAGATGTGAGATTTTTGCGTGTGTAGCTCAGCAAGTTTCTCTAGTGTGCGGATAGTTTTCGTGAGAATTTACATCTTGAGGAAACTATCTATCGTGTTTGATATTTTTCACACATCGCGTGGAAAAAAACTCAACGTTTGCTGATGTTGTGAGCTCAGTGCTGAGCTGCTTGAATAACTACGCCATGGGCGGGCGTGCTCGAAATCATGGCTCTGTGTTTTGGATTGCGTCGCAAAAAAGGTCTCGTGTAACCCTGGACATTCAAAGGAATCCTTTGAATGTCTGTGGTGTAACATGATAACAAAATCATCACAGCATATGTGTACCGTATATGTACCAATAATACATGCCAGACTTTAATTTGAACTTCAATAAAAAATATATTCTTATAATCTCAACCATAATTTGGCACTACTTACTTTACACGTACAGATCATGTGAGTTGAATTTGAAGGCATAAAACACGGCCAAAATGTGCCATGAAATTTTATTTTGTGAGTCTCAGTGAAAACACGAGTAATTTTGATACTGATGACAAACAGAAAATGTGCCCCATTATAATTATTATACCATATATATACATTTCTGAAAATATTTTTCTCTATTAGTTTTATATTAAATTTTTCAAATAAATCTCAATAATAATTGCTTAGTTTGGTGAGTGAACATTTAAATCATATTCCACGATCGATAAATATTGAACGATTATGTACATTATAGTGCTCTCAATGATTTGCCATACATCGGCCATATATACTTATCTGAGCGTTTTACAACGTTGCACGAGGGCTCCTGACGTCATGCATGATGATAGGGATTGCAAGATTTGCTCTTCGTTTCTCGAAGCTCATAACGCCCTGAAAATACAAGTCCACGTGTTAGGAGCGTACCAACATATTATGCATTATAACTTATATGTTTAAACTGCACACTGAAAGGTCGCACATCTTGTGGCAAGTCTGCGAACAAGCCATCAACAAGTTGTGTTCGCACTGCTTGTCCCGAGACCGAGTTGTCGACAAGTTTGGAACAAGCTGTTAACAACTTGTAACAAGTTTGATGACATTATCAGACTTATTGCAAGGTTGTTCTAACACGTCCGATACAGTCATGATATAGCAATATTGTTACAACCTTGTGTCGTCAACCTTGTAACATTCTTGTTATATCATGACTGTATCAGATTTGTTAGAACAACCTTGTAACAAGTCTGATAATGCCGGCAAGCTTGCTACAAGTTAATAAGTTCTTTGTATGTTTGCATGGCAATAAAACATATAATAGTTTTGTTTGTGGAAACACCACGTAAATTTATTACTGCAAAGCTTTCGATCCGTAAGCCCGGGTCTTCATCAGTGCTAATACAACTCTCCATAGAGGTCCGTAATAAGTTCTTTGTATGTTTGCATGGCGATAAAACATAATAGTTATGTTTGCAGTTGTTAACAGCCTGTCCGGCCCAAACTTGGTACAACAACTGGGAACAAGCAGTGCGAACACAACTTGTCGACAGCTTGTGAACACATTTGTAACAAACTTGTTTGCAGATCTGTAACAACTTGTGCGTTTTTACGTGTTAGTACCAAAATAGCTGGCGGCCATATTCTTAGCAAGTGTCCTAAAGAGAGACATTCACCCCCTGGAACATTAAATTTCAATACGTTTTCAGGGGGTGACGGCCTCTCTTTAGGGCACTTGCTAAGTGCATGGTGGACCTGAAGTGAGACCTCTGTATGTAAGTACTCTGTGACAGAGCGTCTTGTTTTTAGATATAGAACTTCATCTAACATCCAGTCAACTTACTGATCAAAACTTCCTGACACCGGTGGCAAGGGGGGAGGAGGTGGGGGAGGAAATGCGGCGGGCACATCTTCTTCCAGTATTGGTAGAGGTGGGGGAGGAGGTGGTGGGGGGTAATATGGTTCATCTTGTGTTGATGTATCGAGAGATGATGCGGAGTTGTTCATGGAGTGAACACCTGATGATCCCGAGTCCTTGCGATTCAATTCAGTGTGGTTGTTGTTTGCTTGAAAAAATAAAATAGTTTATTCTTGTTAGAAATTAGCTAACCATTACTTTGACATATGATACTTGGACTGAGCTGAGACTGGATGAGACTCACATACATATTTTAAATACTTGCTTAGTGCTTACATATATGCTTAATTAGTAAATTAAGCCTTGGTCAAACGAGAGTTGAGAAGCGAGAGTTTGCATGATTTCAAATCTTATGTCCCGGCCAAACGAGAACAAGAGTTGCATGAGAGTTGATGAGAGACGGAATAGTACCGCGCGCGCGGCGAAAACTCTCATCAACTCATTAAAATTGAAACCAGATGAGAGTTGATGCAACTGGCAATAAGATGCGTTAGGCAATTAGGCCTACTGAACATGGAATGAAAACCAGTGCCGTAGCTAGAACAAAAATTGGGGGGGGGGGTGTATATTCATATATTCGTGTTCTGCCCGACGGATTTCTTTTGAAATCGATTGTTTTTACGGTATGTTAAACATGAATATATGAATATACATCCCCCCAATTATCGTGTCTAGCTACGGCCCTGATAAAACTATTGTTGATGCCAACAAGGTCAAGGGATCCTTATATATCACTGCAGTACCTGTGTTTCCAATGTCTTTCAATGGAACCCCATAATCCCTTGCTGGAATAATCAGTTCACCCTGACCGCCGGAGTTCGGGAGAGTTCCGTTGACTTTGGGAAGTACAGATGGACGAGAGTGGACTGGGCCCGATGTTGGTAGTGTGTGAATGGGGTTCGCATTGCTATAAAATGAACAACAAATCCACTAATGAAACTCAGAATCTCTTTCTTAAGAAAGTCACGAAACATTAATTAATATATTCAGATTAATGTTTAATTAAAAATGGGAGTAAAACTTGATATTTTGAAAACTTCAAAATAAAATATTTCTACTAGCCGTATTCAAATGAAATGTTCTACATGAAAGCGTTTGAATACAACTTGTCGACGGCTTGTTGATAAACTTGTTACAAGATGCGAGATCTTTGCGTGTGTACTGTACTGTGCTGTGCTGTGCTGTGCTGTGCTGTGCTGTGCTGTGCTGTGCTGTGCTGTGCTGTGCTGTGCTGTGCTGTGCTGTGCTGTGCTGTGCTGTGCTGTGCTGTGCTGTGCTGTGCTGTGCTGTGCTGTGCTGTGCTGTGCTGTGCTGTGCTGTACTGTACTGTACACTATACTTTCACAAACCTTGGCACAACTCCCGAGACTTTTTCAGTAAATGCCACTGGGAACCATCCTGACCTGATGAAAAAACATACCATAGTTAAAAAAAAGTAATTTGGTAGGTAAGGAAATCTCGAGCAAACATTATATACATTTATTAAACCTAACGAGGAGTAGTTGTGAAAAATGCAACTATAGGTCCTCTGACAGGAATCGAACCTGCGACTCTGCGATTCTGATGCAGTGCTCTAACCATCCAACTGAGATACAGAGGCCAGTTGTCGAGCTCTAACCGCTAGTTTATGTATAAATACTATAAAGGTGATGTCAATGTAAGGTGTATGGGTTAATACTTAACATTTTGGGCATCCCGCTCGATAGATAGATAGATAAACTTTATTTAACCACGCTAACCCCGTCAACCGAAGCTGATTTCCACAGGGGGCGTGTATAAAAGAAATTACAGAAGTATAAACTTTAGAATAATTATTTACAGAGTATTAGAAATAGTATTAGGCATGCAGGTATTAAAGTAAGTAATGGGAATATAACAATCTATTTACATTGTACATGACAACATTTGGTGTCTAATTAAAAATGTGAGCGGCAATTTTCTTTTGGAAGGATGATAGAGATATGCTCTCTCTAATTTCATTTGGAATAGAGTTCCAGAGCTTAGCACCATCATACACAAAACTCTTTTTCATATTATTGGTGCGTGGTTGTGGCAGGCAAAGACCACTTGAAATATTTCGCCGAAGTTTATAATTTGTTATATTATTCTTATACGTGAAGAGGTTTGTGAGAGACTTCAGGGCCTATTTTGTTTAACGTCTTGTACATCATTCTTGCTTTTGCCTTTTTTCTTATTCTATCAAGTGGCTCCCAGCCTAAGGCATTTAAAGAGAGCTGAATAGAGAGCTGATAGAGCTGAATGATGAGGGATTTTTGCAGATGAAAATTTTGAGACCTGACCAGGAGCAGAAAATGCAAATATAGGCCCTCTGCATGGCACGAATGGAACCTGCGTCCAATGAATGGACAACTTGCATGTTAGACTAAATTTTAATCTAAGCATAGAAAAGGGAATCAAACACCACAGCTAAAAAGAACATACTGAAATTAGTAAAAGTGCAAAACTTGGCTGCAAAATGTTGTAAAGCTTGGAAAATAAAGCCTTGCAAAGTTTGCATATTTTCAGTATATTTGTATTACGAGCGGAAATTGTTACCATTTTCGGCTCAAAAATGGTAACAATTTCCGCACGTAATACAAATATACTGAAAATATGCAAACTTTGCAAGGCTTTATTTTCCAAGCTTTACAACATTTCGCAACCAAATTTTGCAAGTTTACTAATTTTTGCCTAGATCGGTTGGATAAAAAATTTGTCTAACATGCAAGTTGTCTGATACCATTAGCATTTCTACAGCGCAACTTACATGTGTATATTATCAGATGCGCTTTACATCAAGTATTACGCTTACCTAATTACATTCTTAGCCTAGATTATTTTTACAACAATGGACCATTTGCATTATAGACTAAATTTTGATCTAGACAAAAATTTCATCAGAGCTTGAAAGAGCATCACAAAATTAGTAATATTCCAAAGTTTCGTTGCGAAATGTTGTAAAATGCGGATAATATAACACCGCGGAAAAACGTCTGCGCATGCACCAAATTATGAAAATATGGCGGGGAATTTGAATATCAATTTCTAAAACAAAACATGCTTATTAATTGGTCAAAAATTAGTAAAACAAACGAGAAAATATAGCAAATGGGTAGACTAGACATTAATTGAAAGCGTCCTGGCATTTAAAGTATGGAATGAAATATAATTCATGTAAAAATTGTTGATTTTAACGGACACGACTTCGAACATGTTTGCAAAATTATTCAAAACAAAAATTCAAACTCAAAAGTTAAGAAAACTCTCGAAAAGTTAAGCTTCTTAATCCACTCAAATTGTAGAATAAATCCTAAAGTTTAATTATTGTGAACACGAAAATTTTTTATATTTGGCGACACAGTTTTTTTAAAGAAATGTATCTCAAACGAAAATTCGGAAATTGTCGTTGCTTAGTTGATAAACAAAATGTTTCAGACGATAAATTTGTCAACAATCACCTTTAGTTCATGTTCTTGTACAATACAATTTCTTGAATCTTCTGGCTGTATTTATTCCTAGTTTTTTGAATGACATGTTTATTTTTGCGCTCGAAATCTGGCTGTAAAGACGCACAATGAAGTCACTCCTTTTTACCGCCATTTTGAGCCTTCGGAAACGTTCGGAACAGCTTCTCATCAAGTTCGCAATACTATTACAGGTAAGGTTGACGCATGCGCAGACGTTTTTCCGCGGTGTTGAATAATATAGCCTTGCGAAATTTGCAATTTTCAGTCATTTTAGATTACAAACGGGAAATTGATGCCCCAACCACCCGATTGGGCTGTCAATTTCCCGTGCGTAATACAAAATGACTGAAAAACGGCAAACTCCACAAGGCTATATTTTCCGCATTTTACAACATTTCGCAACGAAACTTTGGAATATTATATCCTATATCAATGTTCAATGATTACTTTTCCTCAGAAGTAAAAATAATCAAATTAGATACTAACTTTGCTGTCCTCGTGTTTTCGCCATACTGCCATCCCGACGTGACACTCGTTAAAGTCTTTATCACATCACCCTACGCCAATAACACAATGTTATAGCATTCATATTACACACGTAAAAACGCACAAGTTGTAACAAACCTGCAGCAGAGTTGTAGCAATGCTGTTCCAACAACTTGTCAACAGGATGTGTTTGCTACAAGGTTGTTGAGCTCAACAGACTTGTTACAAGTTGTTCCAACAACTTGTTATCGTCCTGCAATTCAACAACTTGATCAACAAGATGCGAGTGAAAATGTTGTAGCAACTTGTTAAAATAACAACATTGTTTCAACTTGTTGACAACTTGCTACAAGGTTGTTGATTCAACAGACATGTTACAGGTTGTTCCAACAACTTGTTATCGTCCTGCAACTTGATAAAATAACAACATTCAGTGTTACAACTTGTTGACAAGCTTGCTACAAGTCTGTTGCGAACACATCTCGTTGACAAGTTGTGGCATTTTCTACGTGTGTAGCCAATGAAAATTTTCAAAATGTTAGAAATACGTATACCTCCTCGAAAGATAGTTGTGTGGAATCTGCAGCTTCGTGTGCGTAGATAGCTTGCACCTTGGCCCTAGTAGAACGTAAAGATATAGAGTTTAATGATAATAGGCTTTATTTATAAAGGAGGGTAACATTTTACAGTAGTAAAAATTACACTGATAACTTCATGGCTTACTGACTACTGATCGAACAGAATCTTCATTGTACACGCGCGAGATGGTTCCGGACTATCTCAAACTCATTAATAATTCATGAGTAAATTAGCCAACCATGTTGCTTTATTTTGCTCACATGATAATACTGGAACTGGATCGAAATTAATTCAGTCCTTGTACTGGATCAAAATTAATTCACCTCACTTTAAGTAGTAGTTTATTCGTAAATGTCATTTCAAATCCTCCAATTCGGACTGGATTAGATTTCAAGCCCTCGCAGTTTGATAAAATTGCGCGGACCTGAAATCAGACCTTAAAATATCGGTCGGTCACGGACATTGTCCGACCCATTCGTGAAATTGTCCGACGTAGAGAGGAAGCCGCCGGACATTCTGTCCGACATAAGTGAAACTGGGGTTTACTGTTTGTCCGACCCCCGACCCTTTCGTGAAATTGTCCGACGTAGAGAGGAAGCCGCCGGACATTCTGTCCGACATAAGTGAAACTGGGGTTTACTGTTTGTCCGACCCCCGACCCTTTCGTGAAATTGTCCGACGTAGAGAGGAAGCCGCCGGACATTCTGTCCGACATAAGTGAAACTGGGGTTTACTGTTTGTCCGACCCGAGTGTATTGGTGTCCGACCGAACTGTAGCTTTGTTATAACTAAAATTTTGATCTAGACAAGTCTAGACAAAAATTTCATCACAGCTTGAAAGAGCATCACAAAATTAGTAATATTCCGAAGTTTCGTTCCGAAATGTTGTAAAATGCGGATAATATAGCTTTGCGAAGTTTGCAATTTTCAGTCATTTTAGATTAAAAACGGGAAATTGATACCCAAACACCCGATTTGGGTATCAATTTCCCGTTACATTATCTGCATTTTACAACACTTCGTAACGAAACTTTGGAATATTACTAATTTTGTGATGCTTTTTCAAGCTGTGATGAAATTTTTGTCTACATCAAAATTTTAGTTATAAGGTTAAAGGTCCATTGAGTATTGTATAAAAAGTAAACCGCATGGAAATGTTGTTTTAACGTAGGCTGATCGAGCGCGGGGCGAAATGGTGAAGTGGAAAACGGGTTAAGCTGTCGACGTCGCAAATTTGTTTTCCGTAGACAGTCGGACTCCTCATTGATAGTCGGATATCATATCATGTAGCCCGGCCACTATTTCACTGGATACGTATATACCAGATATTATTGCCTCGTTCTAATTTCCACAAACTAATTACCAAGACAATATTACGAATTGATACTATAAAGGAAATATCATTCAAGACTTTTAATGTTTAATATTATGCTTAGTATGCTTTATAATATAAAATTTTTTTTCCCAGCGACGCTAATTAATCATAATCTGTCAAACACCAATGTTCAGTTGTGAGGAACATATTTACATATTACACCACATTTATGATTTAAGCTCTGTATAGCATGAGAATTTAATCTATTAATGCCAACTAACTGTCGTCTTAATCTCAAAATAGCTACTTGACTGCGTATCCACGTATCCACTAAAATATAGAGCTACCTATAGCATGAGAATTTGATCTAATGCTAATCTAACTGCCTCATTCTCAAAATAACTATTTGACTGCGTATCCGCGTATCCACTAGAATACAGAGCTGCCTTTAACACTATGACGATTTAGAGAGCTGCCTTTAACACTATGACAAAGTCACTGTATGCTTCGTAGCTACCTTTACCACCATGGGATTTTAATCTATCAATCTATGTATTAATCTATTGAGACTAAATATAGATGTATTGATACATCCTATCCATGGTGTTTGAAAGGCATGGCTTAAAAATAGTTACAAAAAACAGTTACAAAAGCAAATAAAAGCAAGTGGGAATGGCGAATATAATGTCATCGCCACACAAGATATGAAGATCTTGACATCTCAACCAAGCAATACAATATTTTGAAATCACCAATTGCGTGCGCAAGACTGGGAAGGCGCATCTATAATAAGAGTATCCGCTGAATGTTTTGTCTAAGGGCGCGGGTCAATGATGCGTCCGACTATCAATGAGGAGTCCGACTGTCCACGGAAAAAAAATTTGCGTCGACGTCTTACTGCTGTTCTTGCAAGCAAGTTAATTTTGACTTGGAAATAAGTATGAATGACACAAATTATTTAATATCTTCACAACATTGTGCTGATATTCATTTGTCTCATTCAGACAAAACTGAACTGAAGGTCATCAGACATATGTTCGACCCAAACTCAACGTCATCGGACATTTTGTCAGACGGGCCTGTAAAATATATTTTAAGGCCTGCTGAAATCTAGTCCTGTCCTCATAGTCGGATTTGAAATATTACTTAAGCCATGAGTAGTACACGGGCAACATGCTTTGTAGTATTGGTTATAAAAATTTTCCCTCTTCCCTTTTATCTAAATTTTTACAATTATCTTTTTTTCTTTCTTGGGGAAATATTTTCTGGAGTCTCGATGGTTTCGTGGTCCGTTTTCAAGCCCTGCCTCAAAGGAGAACAGTTTAGAACTGATAGAACTATCCAGTATGCAGTACCTGCTTTCCTTGTCTTTTTCTTTGTCTTTGGCGGGTCCATTATGATTCAGCATAGATCCGACATTGAACTGATGTGATAATCTCTTATCTAACAGTTTACTTTGGTCTATTGGAGGAGGACTGGGTGTGCGAATCTCAACTACACCAGATAGATGTTCGTCCAAACTTTTATCATAAACACTGTTCTCTGTGAGTTGCTGAAATCAAACATAAGATGAATCACACTCCGAATAGACCTTTCCGGTAATTACGCCACAACTACACGGTTTTCAACTTAGAACCACCTTACTGTAAATGGAATGGATTTTAAGCTTGTTTCTCACGTGCCAAAATTGGTCAGAGGCCTTAAACACGAAAACGAGGCCTCGTTTTCGCGTTTAGGGTTATTTCCACATTTATTGGTCAAAATCCAAAATTCTTTTTTATGCATGTGTTGGATGAAGGATGTGTGATATGAAAGATGTTCTGCTCCTCTGACCATAGCCCCAGAAAAACAAACTTAAAATCCAATCCATTTAAGGTGGTCCTAAGTTGAAAACAGTGTTAATCGTGACGTCATTACCGGAAAGGTCTATTAACGTCTTGTTAGGTCGACTAACCACAAATATAATTTTTGGTATGACCTAGATATTACAAATACCAAAAGTTATATTTGAGGTAAGTCGCACTTTAAACAGGGCAACAAGAACTCAAGTAATATTTCGAACGGCCTGTACTAGGTGGTGATAACCATATAACCACAGAATAAGGTACACAGAAGGTCGACTCGAGTAACGCTGCCACGCCATGATTCATCATCAAAATGCTGACGCCATGGTCCTAGCCAGTGCATGTTTGAGAGGCATTCCCCCCCCCCCTGGACATCCGCCATTTTGAATATTATCAGGGGGTGAATGCCTCTCAAACGCGCACTGGCTAGGACCATGGCGTCAGCATTTGATGACGAATTACGGGTTACGCCAAAATCATAGGAAAATCATAGGAAAAACGAAGAAGTCGGCCTTCTGTGTACCTTATTCTGTGATAAAACTATGCGATAACAGAAAATAATTTTTGGACAGAGTACATACCTTGACCAACGGCGTGACGTTGGCATCCAACGATAAAGGTTGTTTCACCAAGTGTGCCCAGATGGGTAAACGAGCGCTCAAAAGACTGAATGCCTAGCATGGTGTAAACGAAATGAGCGAAATGGTACAGATTTTCTGACCCAAATCATGGGCGGATTTTCCGTATTTTTTAAAGAAGGGGTGAAAAAATTTCTAGTGGGGATGCAAGCGGCACCACTGAGCGAGCTTCGGCAGAGGTTAGGCGTTAGGGTTAAAGACTTTCACACAAAATAGAAAGGGGTCACGCAAAATTTTGGTGGGGTTGAACACTTTAAAAGAGGGGTTAGAGAGATTCTAGGGGGTTACCACTCCTAACCCCCCCCCAGTAAACTGATCATTGCATACCATGGTTTTCATTTGTTTCCTATGCATACCTTTTCGTGATGGGCCAGATCCATTTTGGATACGGAAGACATTTTCTCAATAATGAAAGAAAACGCATTTCTTTGAGATTGTATTGCCTACAGAGAAATAAAGACTCTTGTCATTTGTGTCATAGTTTTTATACAAACTTCAATGTCAACGTGCAAATCTTGCTTTGAAGTTGGTCATACCTCGTGACAGCCAGATACTCTTATTTCATCTAATTTTGTCTGATACTGCTCGAATGCTGTCATGATCTAGATAATTATGACATACTGTAAAAGCAGTTTACTAAGCTTCCTGGAGGGCTTATGGATTTCAGGCACCCTTGAGGGGATGAAGCTTCTTGATTCAGCCATATACAGGAGGGGAGGGGCTGATAAATAAGGAGAGGTGGGGGGGGGGCTTAATAAATGTCTTCTCTAAAAAGGAGGGGCTTAATAGAGAGGAGCTCATCAGTAAGACGATTGGAAAGAGGGGGAGGGGCTCATTGGGGGAGGGGCTCATTGGAGGAGTGGCTCATTGGAGGAGGGGCTCATTGGGGAGGGGCTCATTGGGGG
>CACRXK020002176.1:0-10721 GCA_902702795.2 Paramuricea clavata
CAATGATTTCGGCTGTTGGAATTCTGTTAGGTACAACCGCAAATTTTAGGCCGTGTTCAAGACCCTTCCTTTCCAACTCACTTAGCTCTTTAGATGAGAGGTTTTTAACCCATCTCTTCTTAAGATTCGAACCTGATTTATCAGATGGTTTCGTTCCAATCAGACGCAGCAATTTTTTGTCATGCTTCTCTCCCTGTTTGATCGAGTCTTTGCGAAATTGCGAACGACAAAACTCTTCGATCCATAGGACTTCAGAGCAGTCGATCAAATCAGAAAGCTCGCAGAGTAAACGTCGACAATCAGAGCGCAGACGCTGTATAGACTGATGACAATCGTTTATACGCAACCTCAGGAAAGAAAAAACAGTATTTTCCATTAGCTTGTATCCCTTTTTACTCCGTATTGGAGGTTTGAATCGCAAGCTGAACGGTAAAACTTTGTTTTCCTTGCACCGATGATTGAAATACAAATGACTACGATATTTGGCAATACGAATCTTCATGTTGACGAGCTTTCGAAGCTTCGAAACAACATTTTGACCATATTTTTCTCGTATAGATATAAAGTTTGTTCGTTCACTGCAACCAGGTATATCAATCATGTTTCGCTCGCTACTCTGGTTTAAATAAATGATTACAAAGCCCAGTCGAATTGTAATCAAGACCCAACGTTTCGACACTTCAGTCTAGTGTCTTCATCAGGGGTGATCTGAAACTGCGATCGTGGCTTCTTAAATACCCAAGGGATGACGTCACCTGCCAAGAAGATGCATATATTCTTCTGGCAAATAGGCACCGTCATCCCTATTCAAAGCATGATGACTCATATTTATATGCCACGCTTCTAGGCAAAGTCTTTGACCGTAACGATTGTTTGTGGTAATTACTTTAGAGTTTTCCCACGCAATCTCGTGTTTGGTGTAACATTGATTCGAATGTTTTCAAAGCTTTACTTGCTCTTAAAAAAGATCCGGACAGGGTTATACTTTCAGCGGACAAAGGCAATTGCGTTGTTGTTATGGACAAACATGATTATCGCGAGAAGGCTCTTTCACTGTTGAATGACAGAAATACGTATTCTATTCTCAAGTCTGATCCTACTGGAAAGACTCAAAGAGGTTTAAACGCCAAGTTACTTCTTTTGAAGAAATCCAATATTATCAGCAAGGCTACATATGAAAAGTTATACAGCCGTGATGGACTATCTCCGCGTTTCTATGGTTTACCGAAAATCCATAAACCGGAAATTCCATTGAGACCTATTGTGTCCTTTGTGAATTCTCCTACATATGGAGTTTCAAGTTTTTTGGCGAAAATTTTGTCCCCTGTGGTGGGAAATACCGAAAACACTGTCAAAAATTCCTGTCATTTTGCAGAATTTGTAAGAGGTAAAACTCTTAAAGCAGATCAAGTGTTGGTATCATTTGATGTCGTTTCCTTGTTTACAAATATCCCAGTTGATCTTGCCATCAAGGTTGCGGCAAAAAGACTAAGACAGGATGCCACTTTGTTACAAAGAACATCCTTGCCTGTAGAAGATATTATTGATCTTCTGTCTTTTTGTCTCAACGCCACATACTTTGTGTTTGAGGGCTGTTATTATCAACAGGTTTTTGGAACAGCGATGGGGTCACCAGTTTCGGCAGTAATTGCTAATTTAGTAATGGAAGATGTCGAAGAAAGAGCTTTAGCCTCTGTTCCGGTGTCCCTATCGTTTTGGAAACGTTTCGTTGATGATGTCATCTCTGCGGTTTCTACAAATGAGATCGATATTCTGCTGCAACATTTAAATTCTATTGAGCCGTCCATCCAATTCACGGTAGAACGTGAAATAAATGGACATTTAGCTTTTTTAGATTTGAATGTACACAGAACTGTCGAAGAGAAGTTAGAGACTGATGTTTATCGCAAACCCACACACACAGACAAATACTTGTCATACGACTCTCATCACCCAGTAAGCCATAAAAGATCCGTAGCAAAAACTTTGCTTCAAAGAGCTGAATCGTTGCCGTCAAACAGTGATTCTCAAGCTAATGAACGTGAATATGTTCTAAATGTCTTAGGGGAAAACAATTACCCAAAGCGTTTTCTTAATGATTGCCTGAGACCACCTGTTTGTAGAAACACAAAAAAACTCCGAGGGTGATACCTCTGTTAAGGGTTTTGCAATAGTTCCATACATTCAAGGTGTCACAGAACCAATCAAGAGAATCTTAAGTAATTGTAATATTAAGGTTGCCTTAAAACCCTATTGACCTTAGGCCATATTTTCGCAAAGCCAAAAGATCCTGTTGAAAAAAATCAGAAGACTCATGCTATATATTCTATACCATGCGGTGACTGCGATAAAGAGTATTTGGGTCAGTCTAAACGCCAGTTTGGTACACGGCTAAAAGAACATCAAAAGGCTGTTTCAACTTTAGACAAGGGAAAATCAGCTTTAGCCGAACATGTATGTTACATCAAACACGAGATTGCGTGGGAAAACTCTAAAGTAATTACCACAAACAATCGTTACGGTCAAAGACTTTGCCTAGAAGCGTGGCATATAAATATGAGTCATCATGCTTTGAATAGGGATGACGGCGCCTATTTGCCAGAAGAATATATGCATCTTCTTGGCAGGTGACGTCATCCCTTGGGTATTTAAGAAGCCACGATCGAAGTTTCAGATCACCCCTGATGAAGACACTAGACTGGAGTGTCGAAACGTTGGGTCTTGATTACAATTCGACTGGGCTTTGTAATCATTTATTTAAACCAGAGTAGCGAGCGAAACATGAGTAATAGAGTTTAGTATAATTACATAGGTGATTATTGAAAATTCTTCACGCTGATTGGTTGCCGTTGAGGTGATTATTACGCGATAATCACCTAAGCGATTTTCAAAATGGCGGCCGAAGCCGTTTTGTCAATTAAATGACGAAGAAATATGTATTTTTAATTTTTTTCCAAATAATCACCTGTGAAATTATACTAAAACAATTATTCACCTCAGGCTCGGTGATTATCGTGAATAAAAACCTCGACTTCGTCTCGGTTTTTATTCACCGATAATCACCTCGCCTTCGGCGAATAATTGTTAATTAATAAGAGAATATAAGTAATCCTAAATTTTAAGCAGTCAGCATCAATTTTGGTGATTCCTCCATGTCTAAGATTCATTATCATGTTAAAGTCTACACTTCCTGTGAATTGGGTGCTTTCTTCACAAATTGCATGATTTTTTTACTTTTCCGCTGGACTATAATGTTTCTAGGTGGCATGACTTTGAGATTTGCTTGTGTGAATATAGTTTTTTGCTCAGCTGCTTTGTTCCAGCAAGCCCATGCTTGCCTCAACAGTCTCACATAAATTGAAAAACCAAGCTAGGCCGGTTGTTATATTGTAGCTGTAATAATTGGGGTATGTCCTGTGCAGCCACCATTTGCTAATGTAAATACTTAAATAACAATAAAGTAATTAAAGAAATATAGCTAATCTAGGTTGGGTTAACTCCATATAAACAGACAAAAAGTAGGCTGCATGTCTGTCAGCTAGAGCGGAGTGAAAGCCATCTTCCAAAAGTTTTTATTTATAAAGCTCAATGTCCCATAATAGGAAAAATGTTATTATAATACAAGAAAATGGAACTAATTATGTGCAGATTTATTAAATAGATGAGTTAATTTTATTGAGGTCAACTGCTACTAATAATTTAAAGGGGAATGGTCTACAAATATGTCTAACATTTATTGAACAATATATTGTGCTCCTTATTCATTGTTGACAAAAATTTCAAAGAAAAATTGCCTATTCTGGCTATTCACATTGCAAGGCCAAAATTATGTACATAATTTCAGTAATAAATAAAATAAACAACTTTACCAATGACAAGTGAGACTAGCTGTGAGAGTCTTTGTGGATATAGTGACAGTCTTTTTTTTCTTTTTTTCTTTCTTTTTTTTTAGTTTATTTTCCCATGTATGAAAATCTACTTAAAATATATTACAATAATTTGAAGATTTTGGGCTAGAGACCTACTAGAAGTCTTTACAGACTTTTTATTTTAGGTCTCTAGTTACGTTCGTTTTATCACATAATCGATTATTTACAGTCAATCAATATATAACATATAAAATCAGAAAGTTTTGAAGTATATATACTATGTTTACAAGAGAGAAAAAGAAGTGGGAATGTTCGTATTATATAAATTAATAGTAATATTGTAGATGCATTTAATTTTACAATGTTAATGACTGGGCTACAATATACTAAAGTATATGTCATTATATACATTAGAGAAGTATGTTTTATATATTGGTAATTGTGTATAGCAAAAAAATGTTGTTTAATTTTCTTTTTAAAGGTGTTATAGGAGTTTACTTCATTAAGTTTTGTTTCTAACGAATTCCATACATCAACTCCTTTATTTGAGAGAGAGTGTTTTACATAATTTGTTCTTTTATAACATTTGTGAAGTTTTGATGCATTTCTCGTGTTATGTTCATGAGTTTGGTTGTTTGTTACAAAATAATTTTTAAAGAAATCTGGTAAATTGTTAAGGTGGTGGCATCGAAACATAAATAAGGAAATTAAATAGTCATTGATTTTGAAAATGTCTAGGATATTTAAATCTTTGAAAATTGGCTCACTGTGCTCTAAATAAGACTTGAAAGTCATTAGATGTACAATTTTTTTTAATGTTCATTATTTTTTGGATTCGACTTTTATAAGTATTACCCCATGTTAAGTTGCCGTATATCAAATATGGATAGACTAATGCATAATATATACGTTTTAGAGTATTTCGATTTATGAAATGTCGTATTTTAGCCATTATACCAGCAGCTCTAATTATTTTCTTTGCAATTTCACATCATGATTAGCCAAAAAAAAAAAAAAAGTTGATGCAATAAAGAATAATAGATTAATTCCTAATTATTTACAAACATGTATCAGTACCTTTTGCATTTATATTGTGAAAAAATATCTATATTTTTATTTCATTTCTGTATATTTTTCTCAGAAGAATGATAACAACCTGCTTAATACCGCGTGCAACCCCCCTGCTAAGTACAATAATAGACTAGTACAATAACTGTATATAACAAGAAGTTTCCTGAACAAAATGGCGGGAATTTTAATAAAAAATGTTGATGTTTGATCGTAAAATACAAACAAACTGCGGGTCTGTGCGAGTTACAACAACTGAATTCGTACTCAGCGTATCAAAATCTATAGATTCATGTAAACTAAAAGTAGACCCCGAATGGGGGCAGCGGAACTGAACGATAAGCGGCCACAGAATATATTAATACGGCCTAATTGTTATGAAGTTTTTTAAAAATCTTTTTTGAAAGTTATTTGAAAATCGCCAGTGTAGTTTTCGAAAAACTGAATTTCAGCCTTTCCAAAGGCTAAAATGCTATCTTAAAGGCAAATATTAAACCGATAGTTATATTATAAAAGTCGATAGTTATATTGATGTCTCACAGCAGCGTGTGTTTATTTTAAAAATACAAGTTGGATCTCATATGCTATTCCATGACAAAACAAAATTGGGATAGATCAAGCTACAAAGCTACTGGCAATAAAACCTCTTTATAATATTTATAATGCGCCTGGTGTATATTACTGCGTTAAATATGAAATAACTGTGTATACGCAATACGCATATTATACAATATTATATACAGGATACAGTCTCTTTGTATAATTAAATATTCAAACTGTGCCGCACGCAACGAAAGTAGAGTCTTTGTCTTGACTTTACCACACGTTTGATTACCGGCAGAGAGTTATACCTCGACACAATTCTTGATCATACAGTCTCAGCGATCCCAAAACGGTTTACATATATGGGCTTTTCACAGTCGGGAGAGCATGTTTAGAATTTACACACAGTTGGCGGGTCACAGAATCTTGCTGTTTTATAGCAATTCCACGTCTCTACACGAGGTATATCCATTGGGTTTACGTGTCGGACAGGATACACTTCAACACTGACAACGTCACTACCATATCGTTCGCTCGATCGGTCTAGAAGATTTTTACGGCGAAAAGGGTCCTTTCGTTGCCAAGCCTTGATGTCCACTGAAATCTGATCCAACTTCTCGCTTGACTAATGTAACCAAACACTCAATGATATAGAGGAAGTCGAGTCATAATAAATACGAAATCTTTCAGGATTTCTGTTGCAAATTTAAATTTTATCGCCCGAAAGTTAACACACTAGTTGTAATTTTCCAAGCGCAACAAGCGCACTCCTCTACCACCACTCGCTAAGTTCAATTTCAATTTAGCACCCAGAATCTGGGAACCACGTGACCAGCTCCGACCAGGGTCTTTCCTCCTCAAGAGAGAAGAGCTTTGGGAACGAGGTTGGCCATCCCCGAATGTTCTAAAACGAAAAAAATAAATAAAAGTATAGTTAAATACTATTTAAAAAGTAGTTTGCTTGTTATCGGCTGTTCATGGTGTTATGTCTTAGGTTTTACTAGTTTTATAGCTCTAATTCGCTTGCAAAATATATGTTTACTTTCCCGCTCTGGTTCTCTCAACTAATGCCTCCCACGAGGCTTACCGGAAGTGACGTAACACTACATTACCCCCTTTTTCTAACAGAACAAAGAAATGTCAAAAGTTTCAAACTGTCAATGCAAATGTCAAAATAAATTACTCTATGAAGTTATTGTTTGAGTGGGTTTTTTTGCAGTCTCAAACCCGAGTTTATTGGGTGTCCATAAAAGTTTGTCTGCCGTGTGTTTCGTGTAGATCTTCTAGGCTCTTGTTGTTCTTGTTGGTATTGTTCCTGTACTTGGTCTCCTTCTTCTTCTTGTCTTCTGCTAACAACATCCTCATCACCCTCTTCTCGACTAACTGCTTGTTCCGCTATCTTCTTGAAGAACGATACATTTCGCGTGATGAAGTGTTGTTGGTTTCTCGCGACTACTTTTGACCGTTTTAAGGCAACGATAGTATATGGCGTAGGACTGAAATTGGTTGAAAATTTATTCGTTTTCTTTTGCCTCACCAGAACACGATCTCCAACTCGTAGTTTACTTGTTCGTGTATGCGGTCGACAGTCTGCATATCGTTTCCCCCTTTGCTTTTGTTCTTTGTCCTTTTGCTTGGCTTCTCTATGTCGGTTAATGACTTTACTGTTGAGGGGAACTGTGGGCAATTCTCCGCGAATTTCTCGGTTATATAGCAACTGAGCAGGTGGTACCTTTGTGGTCGAATGGGGGGTAGACCGATACGCCAACAAGAACTTGGAGAGCTCTTGTTTCCAAGGTCGTCCTTCGAGGTTAGCCGTTCGAATAGCCTTGCCGAGCGGCTTCATGAACGCTTCAACTTCTGCATTCCCCTGAGGCCAAAGAGGTGTGGAGGTATTATGCTGAATTCCCATTTTGGTCATGTATCTGTTGAATTCATGTCCTTGGAAAGGTGACCCATTGTCTGAAACAACCTGCGAAGGGACACCATGCCGGGCAAAAACTGCATCGAGTTTCCGGATTACAGTCTTGGCAGAGATCGAAGACAACACTTCTACTTCCGGAAATCGAGAATAGCAATCGAGGATCATCACAATATACTGTCCAGTCGGTAATGGGCCATAGAAATCAATCTTGAGTTTGTCCCATGCTTTGTTAGGTAGCGGGATGGACCGAAGGGGTTCTGGTTGACTTGGTTGCCCAGTGGCTTGACGAGCGAGGCACTTTTCAAATTCTGCACGAACTTTTGTCCATTTCTGGGAACCAAACGTGTTCCCGTATCAACGCCTTTGGCTTTGTTCTGGCCTGCCCTTGGTGCCCTTCATGGGCCAGCTGTATAACACGTTGAACCAGTGATGAAGAGATTACAAGTCTGATGCCCCGAAGCACCACATTGTTGGTGTAGTCAATAGATAGTTCATCTTTGATGGGCTTGAACTGTTTCAGTTCACTACTGGACCACTGTGCCGTCTGGATTGCTGTACGTACCAAACTAAGTAATGTATCTTTGCTGGTTGCTTTGCGAACATCGTCCACTGTAAGTGCGGGGAGGACTGCTGTGTGTGTTACGAAGTGTATGTACTTGTCTGCAATGTTCGTTTGTTTTTGTTTACTATCAGGGGGATGGCGAGACAAGTAGTCTGCCGGATTTGTACTGCCTGATTTATAAACAACCCGAAATTTATATTGCTGGAGGCGTAGGAACCAACGCTCTATTCGGGCTTGTGGTTTTGAAATTGGGTTCCCAAAGTTGACTTCGAGGGCTTTGTGGTCGGTATACAGAGTGAAAGTTGCACCATACAGATACAAATGGAAATACTCAATACCCCACACCACGGCCAGCGCCTCCTTTTCAGTTTGCGAATAGCGTCGCTCGGTAGAGGTAAGAGCACGACTAGCATAAGCGACTATGTTCGGGGGTGATGAAGGTGAATCACGCTGAGCTAAGATCGCTGACAGCCCCACTGGACTCGCATCCACTGTCACTTCAGTGGCTTTAATTGTTGACATCGAAGTAACTCATCACAGGACTGTTAATTAAAGCCTTTCGCAGTGTATTATACGCATGGTCCTGTTCCTGAGTCTATATAAAAGGTGTTCCTTTGTGGGTGAGTTGCCGTAATGGTTCCATGATTGTGGCAAAGTTGGGGATAAATTGTGAGCTGTAATTAGCCATGCCGAGGAGGCTTTTGACCTCGCTCACCGTGGTGGGCATAGCAGCAGTAGCCAAGGCAGAAACCTTCTTAGGATCTGGGCGAACACCGTCCGCTGAAAAGTTAAGTCCAAAAAATTCAAGCTTAGGCTACAGAAACTGACATTTGTCAAAGTTGAGGGTCAAACCATGAGGGTCAAAACGATCCAAAAACTAAAATGTCATCGGCAATGTTGCGGACTCCTGAGATGTCATGCAAAACTTGTTGCAGTGCATGTTGAAAGATTTCTGCGGCCGAATTTGTGCCGTAGTTTAAACGCTTAAAACGAAACAATCCTGCGTGTGTGATGAATGTTGTGATTTGACGGCTTTCAGGGGCTAACTCAAGTTGGTGATATGCCTGTGTAAGGTCTAATTTTGTGAAGAATTTAGCACCATATAATTCATGCGAAATGTCATAGACCGTTGGTATGGGGTGTCGAATTCGTTTAATAGCAGTGTTTGCCGCGCGCATGTCAATACATCGGCGAATATTGTCGTCTTTTTTTTGGCACGATGACGATTGGAGATATCCATTAGGTTGCTTCTGTATCTGGTACGCGTCCAATGATGTCCTCATCCCGCAACCGACTTAACTCCGCATCGGCTTTTGCTCTCAGGTGGATGCGACGTGTAGGGATTTTGCAATGTGTAGGGATTTTGCGCCTTTGTATTGTTAACTGAATAACAATTATTGTCTGAGTCGCTTGATTCATTGTCATTGTCCGAAACATTAAGTGGCCGAATATGTTTGTTTTCATGACGTCCTTGCCATCGTCCACGGTCTTGCCGCTGACCTCGCGCCACCGCAGGCGCAGATCGACACACTCTCGCAAAATGGGTCAGTTTGGAACATTTTCGGCATTCTTTGCCCTTTGCTGGACATATTCCCGTGTTGTGTGGCCATTCAACACCACAATTCCTGCAAACCCCTTTTTACGATGTCTTTCCAGCAGGGGTATTGCGAACAGCATCCACAACAGCGTCATCGTTCATACCGGTTTGATTGTTTCTTGTATTTTCCTCGATCTCTGCAGCTTGTTGACGACTTCGTTGACATTGGCAGCTCAAAACTAGTAAGTCTTTCAATGTCAACTTGGGATCACGTAAGGCTTGCTTTCGGAGTCGACTGGAGCGACCACATAAGACAATTTTAACCATTATTTCAAAATCTGGATCAGCAAACTCGCATCGGGTAGATAAACTCCGCAATCGCGTATAATATTGATCTAAAGTTTCGCTGACGTCTTGTCGTGCCTCGCGAAATTTGTACACCTCGTACAATCGATGTTTTTGTGGTTCAAAGTATTCGTTTAGTTTCTAAACCGCCTTGTCGTAGTCTTTGTCATCTCCATTATCAGGGATTTGCCGAAAAATTTCGCGAACTCGGGCGCCTGCCTGGTATAAAAGCAGCGCTCGCTTCTTGGCTTTGTAATGCCGTTCGCGGTAATGTACATCTCAAAGTCTTCCATCCATATTTTCCACTTGGGGCCAATATTTGCTCCAATGTCCGAGTCAGGATCAAATGGAGGCATTGGATTTACTATAGGCATCGTCGCCATCCTCGTCGCCAATGTTGTGTCTTAGGTTTTACTAGTTTTAATAGCTCAAATTCGCTTGCAAAATATGTGTTTACTTCCCCGCTCTCGCTCGCCTAGCTAATGCCTCCCACGAGGCTTACCGGAAGTGACGTAACACTACAGTCCCCAGTCCACTAATCAACTTCGGGATGGCTAATTGCTCGCCTGCCAAACTATTGGCTCAAAAAATGCGCAAATTTTGGGAAACTGGCTCTAGAATGTTTTTATAATTGAAAAATCAACAAAATGACATTACATTTTTCCAAAATCATCGAAGTACATATAAATTCATCCATATACATATCAGGCCTCGAATTTCCCTGAAATCAATCGACGGCAATGGCGTTAAAAATTGCCGTAGAACGTAACAGCTGTCTACGGCAATTTTGGCAGTTTCCACGGCATTTTTCAAATTACTGTAATAAAACTTTAATTTTATTTTCACTTTGGATTTTTGACAAGCTAGAAACAT
>CACRXK020002176.1:10741-28499 GCA_902702795.2 Paramuricea clavata
TAACACAATCTATTGATGCTTTGAAGCTTTCATCGTGTTTTGGAATTGACATATTGAGGTCAATCCTACAATTTGTGGTACAGCTAATAGAGCATGAGCAAAGTAGATAGAGTACAATATTCTTTTTTCCATTAAAGTTCAACACTTTAATTTCAAACCTGATTGGTTTTCAAATGTCAAAATTAAGTCATAATTAAACGTTATCAAACTTTGTATACTTACTAATTTTGAGGTGGTCTTTTTAGTGATTTGGTTCATTTTTTAATTTGAACACTTTTTAACACTCGTCCCCAGTCCACTAATAAACTTCGGGATGGCTAATTGCTCGCCTGCCAAACTATTGGCTCAAAAAATGCGCAAATTTTGGGAAACTGGCTCTAGAATGTTTTTATAATTGAAAAATCAACAAAATGACATTACATTTTTCCAAAATCATCGAAGTACATATAAATTCATCCATATACATATCAGGTCTCGAATTTCCCTGAAATCAATCGACGGCAATGGCGTTAAAAATTGCCGTAGAACGTAACAGCTGTCTACGGCAATTTTGGCAGTTTCCACGGCATTTTTCAAATCACTGTAATAAAACTTTAATTTTATTGTCACTTTGGATTTTTGACAAGCTAGAAACATGTCTACGTATTTCTTTAGTGTTTTTTTTTTCGAAGAAAACTGAGACTAAAATAGTGATTTACGCATGATTTGATCAACATCTGAATTCGAGTATCAAAGTAGTAATGCACAGTGAATAGTATAAAAATTACACTACACGGCAAAAAATTGCCGTCGTTGCCGCAATGATCCACGGCATTTTGTTCTCCCTCTACGGCAATTGCCGCGATAAAATTCGAGCCCTGATACATATAGTAGGATATTTTTATTTTGATACCGTTTTTCGATATTTGTTAAAAAAATGGGGCAACAGCCTATATTTGCTGGCTTTTGAGCATGTGTAAAAATATGTTTCCATATCTAACAGGAAAACAAAGAAGAAGAAAACAAGTTCATCAAAATCTTCAAAGTCTGATGCAAATGATGAAGATAAATCGAACACGGAAACTGAAATAGTAATGAATCCAGCCAATGGTCAAGAAGTTGATCAAGTATCCGGTTTTGAACGAGGCCTTGAAGCTGAAAAAATACTTGGTGCTACAGAAGTTGATAACGAAATCCATTTTCTTGTCAAATGGTAAAGTATACATGATGTCATAATTTTGATTTAAAGAAATTCGGCAACTACCAAAAATACAACATGTAGTCCCAGGGAATATGCCATAGGTTACCCCAATTACGGCGACCCCTTAAAATTAATCACATAATTACATTACCATCAATAACGAACAATCTAGACAGTAGAACAAACTTACATAATGACATCAAACAACTATAAACATCTTAAAACACCATCCAGGGACCTGGCCCTTCTACATTTAACACATACAGATTTCCATGTACGAGGATCATCAATGTTGTATAGCGCGTTCATATGATAACTCTGTAGATTTAAAAGCATGCAGTCCAAAATCTCTTTGACGAAGGTCGCAACTTAAAATGTTTCGTGTCTTGCATGCTCTAATAAAGTAAGAAATCCGAAATGTAACAGTTTTGCAAATGGTATTGTCCCCGAGTACTAATTCCGCCCGGCTATTTACACCCGGGGAAAGGAAAGCATTAGCGAAGTCTAAAGTTCGTCAATAATCGTGGGTGCGTGACTATGGTATGGTTAATGGGTGGACCTCACTGATCTCAAAAATATAGCTGTTTCCCCAGGAGTGGGATAAGTAAGATTTCAAATTTCAAAAACATATTTGGAAAGTCACGTCTCACACAACGAGCTTTCAAGCAATTTTTGTTTGAAGAAATAAGAAGAATTGATTTACTATGGGAAATCGTGAAATATAGGGCAAGTTTGCTTTGAATGTTTATGAATTTTGTTGCTTTAATTCCTTTTCAATGAAGATGTAAGTTTCCTGAATTACCCTGTTTAATTTAAGAAAAAAGGCAAAATGTAAAGGATAGCAAATTAATTTGAAGACCTAACTGAGATTACTCAACAATATGAACTTATTTTGTTATAGGTAAAAACAGTTTATCGATCGGCAAAAGCAGTTTAGTTGAATAAACATTTCAAAACATTTTACGCTCCGTTTCAGATGAAATTTTACATTAAATCAAAGCTCACAAAAGCAAAATAACATACCTACAGTACATATTTCAGAAATTCATTGTTATAATACAATTTCCTAAAAATTAAGTCTAAACGTGTGGAACAATTACAATCCAAAAAATTGTCATGCATATTTAACAGAGAAAAAACATACTGAAATTCAACACAATTATATGTACATTTCTGATTATAAATTTCGGATTTATCAGACTCTGTGTGTTCATTGATGCGTTTGTAGAGGCATCTGTCCGTTTTCCCAATATAGGGAGAATATCACCCAGGATACGACAATTTATATACAACCGATTCTATACAAGGTTTAGAATTTTTTGGGATGTAAATGTGCTTGCATCAACAGTTTTACAGTGAGTGACAAACTTGACTGGTTTCTTAAGTTCTTAAGAAGCCGAGAGATCTTACTGTACGTGTGCAGTTTCGATAGACAATGACCGGCCAAAAATGCCTCTTTGTCACCTTTTGCCTCGCTGGTTACTTTCACTGATCGTATTGGATGTCTTATAACAGAATTTTAAATCATTTATTTTCTTCGGCATTTCTGCTGAAATAAAGTTACGGAAAACTGTATATTTCATGATCTTGAGTATGCAATTTAACTGCAACCTCCGGTTACGCGCGACAAAAACATTGGGGTTTTTTTTGTGTTTTTTTTTAATTTTATTAACTTTACAATCATATTATATAAAAATACACATACAGCTATGATTGAAGGATTGGACAACAGAACTAGAATCCCATACTAAGTCCATCCATCTAACACTAAAACACGACATATTACGGACTACAAACTGGACAACGTAAATACTGATTTCACAGGCCTTTATACTATATAAAACATGCAAGAATAAATACATAACTGCACTACTGTGAAATTATTTGTGAGGTTCAGTTTTGACCCCCACCACCACCAATACCACTAGTTAGAAACCACTAACCACTTACATGCAAACCAGGTCAGCGCGAGGTAGTGATAGCGGTAATGGAAGTCAAAAGCGAGTCCAGCCATTTTACACCAGACTTTAGTCCTAACAACACGTATTTTACAATATAAACATGCAAGAATAAACACTACACTATCAAAATTATTTGCGAGGTTCAGATTTGACCACCACCACCATCATCATCACTAGTTGGAACCACTAACCACTTACATGCAAACTAGGTCAGCGCGAGGTGGTGATGATGGTAGTGGAAGTCAAACCCAAAAACCTCGCTATTTAACACCAGACCAGCTACGAACAGCAGGTGATATTGCTCGAGCGACACTTCATGCAAATAGTTTTCCATGTCCTTGGACGCTCAACATCAAAGTCCTAGTTTAGTTTGTTGTTGCGCAAAACATAAGTATTTGCTAGTTGTAGTTGAAAGGTTTCGATTTCAGTAAATTGAAAAAAAAATAGTTGAAAGTCTTGCATGCACTCCTTGCCTACTCCATGTGATAAGGTTTTGTCCGAAACCATTGTAATAACGATGACAACGTTGACTCCTTTACAATGAAATTACTAATGTCTTGAGCATTTATGCGATGTTGTTATTTGTTTCACTGTAACTATATGCGTATTAAGTAATCATATCTCGTTGGCCAGTCATTTTGACCGGCAACCTGTTATTTTAATCCTGCACAAATAGCTTCTGTTTTGGAGTAATGTATATTTGGAGCATATTTGTTTTGTTGTATATTTTGTTTTGCAATGGGGATGATTAGCACTAAAACTGTTGCGTGCAACCTGTTTACTTACAACTTGAGCTGTACTGTGGAGATTAAGCACACAATTCGCATGTGACAACGTAGTATCAACGTAGCATCGGAAATGTGCATCGTCTAAAATGATTTACCTGAGTTCTAACACTAGTCATAAGAAGTTATATTTCCAACATTTTCAGGAAAGGCTCAGATGATGCCGACTTAGTACTTGCCAAAGAATGTAACACCAAATGTCCACAGACAGTTATTAAATTTTATGAAGATCGAGTTACATGGATACAAAAGAATGAAGACGATGGTGACAAAGGTAAATATCCAGTGCTACCAAGAGCAGAGGGGAACTAGCCAGGATTATCAATCTACCCGTCCATGCAAAAATGTTTCCCTTGGGATAAATTTGAAATCAGATCTTTATCTTCTAAAACCGTGATTTTAGCAGTCAAAAGAATACGTGTAAAATTGCACTCAAAACTGAAGAGCAAACAGCATAGTTGACCTCACCAATCACAGTTAATAGAATACATGGTTTGGAGACTCGATAAAAGTACAATATAACTCATTAACTATGTTGGTTTCGGTTTATGCAAGAATTTGGGCCTATCTCGTCACGTGTCTATTGTATTTTTTCCCGCACAACCAATAGCAATGCTTAAACTGAGCATTTGTTCAAGTTACGGATGGATAACTCAACCACAAACTTGTTATTGGTTATTTGAGCGAAAATACAATACACACGTGACGAGATAGGACCAAATTCTTGCATAAAGCTGGACAATAACATAGTTAATGAGTTATATTGTACTTTCATTGAGTCTCCAAACCATCTATTAAAATAACTGTGCACCAATTGCCGAAGTTTTTGTTAAAAACAAAATATTTCGCTAATATTTAGGGATGTAACTTATTTGCTTGTGGATGTATGTGCAGGGATGTGCAGTGACTGTTGAATGTGATGTTATAGCATAATTTAAGCTTGTATATGGTTGTATTAATTACTAAAGACAAAAATACAAAATACTGGAGTTTTTTTGCCCGTCCACATTAAAAAATACACGTCCAAATGACGGGTGGACGGGCCTCTGGTTAAGCCCATGCCCAAAATAGAGAATCATGAGACAACCTTCACTTGCTCGCCATTGAGCAAGCGGGCCTGCTGTTGGAAATATATGATGTCATTATGAAATATTTTGCCCTCTCCATAAAATGTCTTGGCCAAACTTCATAACAGGTTCCATTTTCCTCAGTCATTGATAATTTTGGGATCATCCTCATGACCCTGATATACTTATCTTTTTAAAAGTCTTAAATTGGAATAGGCCAAGACCAGTTTAAATCATTGAAAATGTCGTTAATAATTAAACCTTTAATTTATTGTTGTGTTGGGGTTTTTTTCTAGACGAGGAGTAAAGATGTAAGTATTAGTTGTTATGTATCATCACAGAGAAAGGATATTAAGAACAGTGCGTCCTGGTAGCTCTTTATATAAAGTGCTGTAAATAGCAAGAGACCTGAAGAAATGTTTTTAGATAACGTTGGTTGGAATGACATTGTAAATTGCTATATATACTTACAGTATAGTAGTGTTGTACATGCTCATTGTAACAGGATGTTTAGATCCAGTGGGAGTTCACGCACTAAATAAGAAGTTTATGTTCGGAAACCTCTAGAAGGAACGCAAGATCTCTATGTTTTCATGGAGATATACTAGCTTCAACATTTATATTTTTTAAACTTACTAACAGTAAGAGATTTTCCGACTGTGTTGTAATGTATCAAATTTCACAAATAAAATTTTCCTGCTCGTTCCTACCATATGATTTTGCCAAATATATTGGTGGTGTTCGAGCAGATTCTACCGAAGATTATACTGTTATGAATTCCGTACTTGCACTGGATGTAAACGTCCCTATATTTCACATTAAATTAAACACTGTTTACACAAGACGTGATTACATTCTTCGTTACTTGCTTAAATAAACGCATGTACTTCACTGCAGTGTTGTTTAGTCATGTAAGAGACAAACCTTTTAATTTCGTATTACTATACAGACTAACAAATCAACCTGGTGTTATTGGGAGAAGTTGATAAGAACCGATGAAATAAACAAACATGAAAACAAATATAGGCTTTCTTCGAGTAGTGGTTAGGAAAAAAAATATGTGGGAGGTAGTAGGGAAGTGAGTGTTCTGGCGCATTTTCCCGAAAAATCCCGAATTTCTCAAATTTTGGAAATCGGGTGGTGGATTCTGGTGCATTTTGCAAATGCGCTCCCAAGACCTTCCCAGAACCCCTGAGAGTTTTGACACATTTCCCCCAAATCCCTCCCACCACCCAATCCTGGCGCATTTCCCGAATCGTTCGCTAGGATACTTGACTTTCGCAGCTGCGCCTTTGGCTCACCATCCCTGCCCGCGACTCGCTGCGGTCGCTGCTTTGGTAGTATTCTTGGTCTTTATGGTAACTTTGTTGTGTTTTTTCGCTAGTGCTTGGATTGTCTTAGTGAGTAGTTGTCTTCGCAGAATGGTCAGCCCAAGTGTTCAACCTTTTCGTCGTCGACTCGATTCCTGACGTTCTCCATCATCTTTCCACAGACGTTGTTATTCATTAGCTTGAAAAAATCCTTCTCAAAGTTTGTTTTTCCAGCTGTACGTAGTTGAGTTTTTAGTTTGATGTAGTGTTTTAACCAAGCTTCTTCCCTGAACTTGATTCCCCTGTGGATATTCTTGACGACGAGTCCTTTTTGAATATAGTTTTTGAGAACTTTGTGATGTATTACATAGTTCGTCTTGTTATCCAAATTTGGGAGTAGTTTTTGGACTTTACCAACCGTTTTTCTTTCCGGTGCTAACGGGTAGCAGTTCTGGTAGTTATGCAACGACTCTGGACATTCTAGATCAACTTCTAGGAAACACGGAATGTTTTCCCAGTTGTTAAGTTCGTCATCACATATCCACTTAAAACTGGCGACCGGTAGTTTAAGGTCTACGATAAAGATACGACCCTTTGACTTGTCATAACCTACTAGGTATTTGTTGTTCGCATTTGAGTATATCTTTGAGATCATGCTGATTCCTCCACGTATCCCGTTTTCAATCATCAGATACATGTTTGAAGCTGAGATGAGTTCGAGTGACACTTTTGTTATCTTCAGTGCAGCACAGTACGCCAAACCCGGTGCGTTTTGAAACCACGCGGGATCAAGTCCGTAGTTAGCGAACGACATTTCTCTGAATTTTTGGAAGATGTCTGCCAGCAGCAGGGCGTCCATTTTCAGATAGACAACGAAGTAATCCATTAATGTTTTACAGTTCAACTTTTATTCTAATTAATGTCCTCACGGGTTGTGGTTCCCCATGCTGGACTTGTATTCCAAGTAATGACGTCAGGGATCGTAGTTCCCCATGTTGGACTTCTATTCTAACTAGTATAACAAAAAGTTAGTGAAATTGCTGCCGTACGTGTATTGGCGTTGCAAACTTGCGAAAAAGTTAGCGCTTTGATTATCTTATTTTTGACATGGAGGCCTGGTTTACCAATCGGCAATCGCGTCTCAATGTCAGTGTTACATGGCCGTAATTCGTCATCAAAATGACGCCATGGTGCTAGCCAGTGCGCTGAGAGGCATCACCCTTGATAATATTCAAAATGGCGGAGCGCACTGGGTAGGACCATGGCGTCAGCATTTTGATGGCGAATCATGTGGCAGCATCGTGTAGCAGCTGCAATGCTTTACAGGCAATCCACAACCAAATTTGTTAATTGTTCTGAATATAGTACTAATATAGTGATGGGTTGTAGGAGGTATTTGAGCAGTTGTAATGAAATAACTTGCAATACTCTACCAATAAAAAGTTATATATTTGGCTAGGTGATTGGCAGCTGATGGGTTATTACCCATTCTAATAACAAGTAGATTTAACTACTGACATGTAATTTTAATAGATTGTTTGGCCAAGTAAAACAGTGAATGCAATGTTTCAAAGTTAATATATCGTTTATTTCAGATGCCAATTGTCAAACAATTAAACCGTGTAGACAAACCAAATATTGTAAACAAACCAAATACCGTAAACCAACGATTATAAGCCCTGGGCTTATATTAAGTTCGTAAGCGTTTGTTGATGGGCTTATACATAGCGGGGGGGGGGGGGGGGGGTATTATATACAGGTGCTCACATCAGCACATTAGGCCAAGTAAAAAATATATATGTTTCTCGTCCCCGCCCGCTTCCTTTTTCTTGGCCGCTTCCTTTTTTTTTTGCTGGTTTTCTTCTACAAATTTCGCTTCGTGTTTTTGAACTTTCTTTTTGATAACTTGAAGCTAACTTGAAGTATTAATCTGGAACTACTGCGGGCTAATTCAAAATCCTATCCGCTGACCAAATTCAACGCTGTTCAAATTTAATACGTTACGAGACATTAAAAAAGTTACTTTAAAAGGCTTTTATAATTGACGTTTTTAATATTGCGTGTATTTTTCTTACTAAACTGTATGAAAGCTTATTACTCTGGCTGAGAAAAAAAAATGCCCCGCTTCCCTGCTTTTTGGCAGAAATCCGGACGAGAAACATAAGGTTTTTTTTTTACTTGACCTTTAATATATTATCGAGAAAAGGACGTCTGATCATGCCTGATAGATCATTGCTTCTCACACTATATTCAGGCACAATATTGCTCAATTGTTATCCCCATTTAACCAAATGCAATATATTCTATCACTGGGACTTGATTTATCAGCAGTAGTAATAGAGGTCTGTAAAATTTGCAGTTTTATATAATATACTGTAGCTCTGAGTCACGTGATACCTTCGTACAACGGATCTCGTTTGTATCCGTTTGTTTGTTTAGAATTGATGTAAATTTTATTTGAGTTGCCTGTTGCCACACCGTGACCAACACGCAAAGTGTCTGATCAATATATTGATCAGCGACAGCTTGAACACAATGATTCCCAACACCAAATATGCACTGTCAGGTTTATAAAATCAAACGCGGGCCTATATAAATAGAAGAAGAAATCGTCAAATCTCCTGAAAATTCTTCGTAAACTAAAAGGATCATAGATAATGCTTTGATCTTACCTTAAATAAATGACTTTACAAGAAGATATAATTCTTAAAAATCGCAATATTTGCTAAATACTTGCCAACTTGTAAGTTTCGCCCTCGTGCTAAATCTTGGCAAGTCCCGAAGAGCAGCCGGTAGCTTCTGTAAAAACCCGTCGAATCTTCTACGTCACAAAACGTCATAAAACTGAACATCCAAACATTGCTCAAATCCAAATCATTGTCGCATTCATATAGCTCGGTAAAGAGGTCTGGGAACAAATCACAAGAATAGGAAGCTGCCTGCGGCAGCAATTAATGACCTCAGAGGTCGTGGTTCCCCATGTTGGACTTCTATTCTAATTAATGTCCTCAGGGGTCGTCGTTCCTCGTGATGGACTTCTATTCTAATGTCCTCAGGGGTCGTGGTTCCTCATGTTGTACTTCCATTCTAATTAATGTCCTCAGAGGTCGTGGTTCCAACTGTTGGACTTCCATTCTAATTCCATTCTATTGTACTTCTATTTTAATTAATGCCCTCAGGGGTCGTGGTTGCCGATGTTGGACTTCTATTCTAATTAATAAGGGATCGTTGTTCCCCATGTTGGACTTCTATTCTAATTAATGTCCTCAATGGTCGTGGTTCCCCATATTTGACTTCTATCCTAATTAATATTCTCCGGTCGTGATAATATTTAACGGAAAATGGTTTGGTTGTCCTCCTTGGATAGTCCTTGCATAACATTAATATACACAAAATTAGTTGTATATCAGACCAATCACCCACTACTTGTAACAGCATGAACGGGTGGGTGCGAATTTTTTTCTCGCCACCAAGACATGGTTTGCACTTTGGGTACTTGTCAAGTGAAAAGTGAAAGCCCTTTGAATGTATCGACCTTTGCTCCTGGTAACTAACCAGAAAACCTCACGGTTAATTTAGTTACCAGGCCCAATATTTATTAAACAGTGTGTCAACTATTCATATTTATTATTCTACTTATTATTTAAGAATTAATTGTTGATATTTGTAATTTTCAAAAAGGGCAAAATATATTTATTATTATTATTACTATGATTGGTCAGTTAGGCCATAGCCTATCGAAGGGAAGATGGCTGTGAAACTCATTAGAATAACAATATAACTCATTATCTATGTTGGTCAACTTTTATTCATAAATCTGGTCCTTCACCGTCACGTGTGTATTGTATTCTTGCCCAACTAACCAATAGCAATGTTTTAGGAAAGTCACCTATCCGTGACTCGAACAATAGGGAAACTGGAAATTGCTATTGGTGGATTTGGTAAAAGTACAATACATACGTGACGGTGAAACGACCAGATTTACGAATAAACGCTGACCAACATAGATAATGAGTTATATTGTTATTCTAATGAGTTTCACAGCCACTTCCTTTCGATAGGCTATGGTTAGGCTTTCATTTGGTTTTCACGTGTCCTGAACTTCGAATGTATTGTTTCATTAAATTAAATTTATAAATTGTTATATATAAATTTGCTTTATAAATCAACACTAGAAATACATGCATGCAGCAACCCTCGCCTATATTTTCCAAACATTTGTTTAACATGAAGTATAAGCAATTGACCAACACTCAACGCAGGCTCGCGTTGTTGAAAGATTAGTACTAACAAATGCTACTAACTGGAAAACAAAAACATTCGGAAATATATACTGTAGGTATGTTATTTTGCATTTTTCAACTTACTGCTTTTGTCCAACCCTGGAATCGTGGCAAAACTATTATGGACAACGCGAGCACAAATGAGAATACATGCTTTGCCCTATCGCAAAAACAGCATTTAGTAGTCCCCTCACCCCCCCCCTTTCAATTTTGAAATGCTAACACATTGAAGGTGAAATGAAATCAACATTGCATGGGGGTTCTAAACACACCAAACATGTCCATATGAACATTCATATTTTAGTTCAGCTAAGTGTCCAGATAATTTTTGCCATGTTTCTACATATAGCTTCCTGTGAAAAGCAACCGGGGGCAATGCGGCGACTTCAAATGCCTAAAGAAACAAGTGGAAAATTTGAATATAGAGGCAGAGAGATAGTATGCATTGTAAAGACGAATTGGAGGGGAAGTTCTTGGAATTAGAAATAGCTTAGAAATTCAGACTTTAGCAGGGAAATAGTGGAGATGGAAGAACGATGAAAGAGCTCAAGAATAGAGTAACCTGGGGGATATTCCTATGCCCCTTTCATCTTTTCTTGCTTCTGCTTGAAGTATATTCTCATGTCAGCTAATTCAATAAAGGTTGTCCTTCCAAAAACGTAAACCTTAAACTCTGAGCGCGCAAAGGATGATGGGTTATTGCTTATTTAGACTCATAAACTTTGAAATTTGGCTTTGCATGCAAGAATACCTAAGACATATAGAAGACTCACGACAGAAAACATACTTGCTGCAAGGCATTCGAGTTTGAAGGCCTAACAGGTGAAAATTAACCCATCATCCCTTGCGCGCTCAGAGTTTAAGGTTTTGACAGGACAACCTTAATTAAATGAATCACCTGTATCTATATTAGTGCACAGATCGGAAGCCTTGCGTATCAAATAGTGTAGAATCTACTCCATCGTGTTGAAGGGATTTGTAAATGGATATTTTGAGTGGAATTTTTGTATTAGACTGAATATGTATTAGACCAGGAGCAGTTGCGAAAAATAAAAAATGTCACTATTGGTATTAGTCAGTTATAGACCTGGAGCGAGGGTTATTCCACGGAAAAAACACCCTGAGGATGAATTACCCAAGGGCGAAGGTATTTTTTTCTGAGATATGTTCCTCAGGGTATTTTTTATGAAATATGTTCCGAAATCAGGACATGAATAATCCCCAAACAATAAATGTAAAAATAAATTGAATGTAAAGAAAAAATACACGCAAAATAAACCTTACAAACTCTCGTAAACCTTTCGCTTGAAAACCAATCACATGTTCTACTGGTCTGTCCCGAATCAGTCCAAAGAGTTCCAATGTCTGTCCCGCGAGACATGCTATAGTCATGTGGTACAAAACGTAGTGCTCTAATTGGATAAGTTTAATGTGAGTGCTTAGGATTAACATATTTGTCCTATTTTATTAACTGTGATCAGTTCAACCGCCATGAATGCATTTTCTGTTGTCTTGCCATTTGAATTCACTGGGTATTTGGTGCAAAATGTTATTCGAACTCTCCTTACTTCATGTTTAGAATTAATAATATTAGTTACTGATACTAAGAAATGAAACTTTCTTATAATTATAGTATTTACTCACAGATTCAATAATAATCCTGAAGGACCACGAAACCGTTGGTAAATGATCCACCATATGTTGTAGTTTACTAGAAACTATATATTATTGTTTATTTAGTCTTCATAAACTTGTCACATAAAACTTTTCATTTCATTTCGTAATTATATACAATTTTGCAAAGCATTTTTTTATGAAATTACATTGGCGCAAAGGTTTCTTCCCCGAACATGTTAGGAGTGATAAATTCCATCGGTTTTGAATTATTTTTTGACAATCCACAACCCAATGCAACTGATATTTCCGCATGTATAAAATGTAAAATAACAAGTCTCCGCAGGCATTTCGTGGGCTTTTTTTATTTTGGCACGACCATGCACGAGGGAGAATAGAGCGCTATTTTCAGAATTTGGAGCCAATGGAGGCTATTTTACACGTAACAACTCTTCTTAATCACAAACCAATCCAAGAGGCGTGGTTATCTAACTCATCTTACAGGCCAGTTTGTTTTGCTTTTTCTCTCCTCTACTCCAATTTCATTGTTTTACTCACGTTTGCTTATATTTACTTTTCTGATCGATAAAAACAATCTGAGTTGCCTGCGGTTGAGCTAGCGGGGCATAAATTCACTTAAATATAGTACAACTAAAAACATTCTCCTTTATCAGTAGCTACATACAACACATTTATAAATCTGATGAACGTACGTCATCGCCGGAACGCATTGGCAAAAACGTTTGTCGTATAAGGCTATATGAATCTGTTTTTTGTAACAATGCCAATGGTCAAATAGCAATATGGACGATCTTTACTGCTTCAAAATACTAACTTTTGCCTATTGTCTTTCATCATTACAAAAATAGCTACTTGAGAATATATTTGAAAATATTTACAAATGTTTAAAATAACTGCGTATACGTGTGAACTATGTATGATACAATGTTTCTACTCTTATATATAAATAATTATAAATTAGTTCTTGGTTCAGGCATAATGTTTTCAAGTCCACTAGCATGATCTTGAGGTAAATATACTCCTGGAACTTTCTTCTCGGGTTTCTTGCCTCCTTTCACTCGTTTCCATTTCATCCGACGATTCTGGAACCAAACTTTGACTTGTCGTTCCGTGAGATCGAGGCTCACAGCGATCTCGTAGCGACGTAATCGCGTCAGGTAGTTGTTGCGGTTGAATTCATTTTCGAGTTCTTGAATTTGATGTTTCGTAAACGCCGTTCTTTCCTTTCTCTTTTTGGTTGACTTGCATGAAGAAATTTTGTCTGAAAAACAATCATTTTGAAAAAGTTAAGAAAGTTAGCGGACCAAGATCGAAGTATAAGGCTGGTTTATACTATCAAAGTTTCTATAATCACAGTAGGTTTCTCAGTCAGATCCAAATTTATAACACTTCAAAACTATTGAGTACTGGGCCGCCAACCTACTTTCTGTCCCATATGGGGGTAAGCTTAAATGTCCTATATACAAAGGGCAGCAATGTTTTGTTCAATCTAAAGATTGCAATAGTAGTAGTACTAGCTCCATCATAATAATTTTTGGCGGCAAGTATTGCACAATTATTCGTATATAGGCTATAGCGATTATTGTAGAGACAACAACATTCAACAACATTAATAAAAATCTGAGCTAAGATGAGCAATAAAACTACCCAAAACGTGGCAAGTTAAATATAAAGGCCGGATTGTATACCTTTGTATAATGCTAGATTTTTAAGAGTAATCAAACTAATTTATATTCTAATTATTTTTTACTGAATTAGATGGCGATCGCATCTTCGGTATATTGCAAAGCCAAATCTATACAGTTTATATATATCTGCTGGATAGATTATATATAGAAAGATTTCATCTCCATGGATTCCCTTGCTATATGCTCGCGATGCTAGTATAATACTTGTTACAACGGGATATTTTTAAATTAAAAAATAAGATACTGATCATATTCGGTAGATAGAAAAGCTATTTTACATCTATCTTCCTGATCATCGCGCAGATGGCATGCGCATCGCAAGCTGATGACAAAGAGCAGATATTCCTGGGTGGTTTTCGTTGCGTATAACGAGGCCGGATAATAAAAATTTCAGGCTGTTATAAATATTCGAAAAATTTTCCTTATTTTTGAAATCTGGCCGCAACATGCTTGTCGGCGATTTGCACGATGTCTGTGCGTGATTTATGAGTGTTTATTTTCATTGAAATTCATTGCTCTGAAGAACTCAATAATGACTCACAATAATATATTAGCACCAGAATTGGAAAAGATTTTTACAAAATTCGGAAGTTATTAGAAACATATTATGGTGCAAGCTAGCTGTGATAACACAAAGGTTATTTATACTCAGTTTATATATTGCGCAACTGAGATATCAGCCGCGGCAATTTTGATGCTTTCTGTATAGTCTATAAATTTTCGAAGTATCATGTGCGCAATTTCCAAACTTTCCAGTCAGGTGACATTCGCGAGACTGAAAGGTCGCTCAAAACGTAGGCCGCTTTGTGCTTTATTTTGCAAGCAGTTCGAATCAATGTCAGAGATTGTTATATTGATATACTTCCACATAGCTATACATAGTACCGCGCACTCTATCAAGTTTGCGAAATTACAAAAACACGTACAGTACAACATCAGTCATCAATTATGCATTCAAAGTTGATTTAGTTTGACATTTTGGTACAAGATAGTGTTGGGAAGCATTAAATTAAGAACAAGTCGCGTGATTCTCATACACTCTCATGACGGATGGCTTAACAACTGTAAACGGATCTAAATATTTACCAGAGTTGATTAGCAAGTCTCATTCAAATTTTAACAACTACATGTCTTGTGAGATAATGTTTATGCTGTGCCGAACAAACGGTTATTAATCAAAGGTTAGGCGCTCCTTTCACCACTCAGAACGTGTAAATATCAACTTACGTCAGGCTTTATTAAATGCAGCTTATTATTCTTAGCGTATATTGTTGTATATGTCTACAGCCGATAAACTATAGCAGATTTTACAAGTGGAAGTCACACTGACTCTTTAAACAGTTGGTATTGCCAAACGTATCTCAAATTCAATTGCAGTCAGACAGTTTTATCTGTGTTTAGTTTCTAAAGAAAATCCGAGAGTTTAAAAAAATAAAAGTATCGTTCGACATCGAAAAGAAGAAATGTCGCTATTCCAAAAGTACTAAAGTTATCACCATGAAGTTTCACATGATCATAGATCACGAATAGAGGTATCTGTCGACTACGTTTCGTGTGCGTAGATTAATTACTCGCTTAGAAATACAGGTCTTGCTTTGGTCTTTGCCAGTGATAGTGAATTTGTCACAATGCGGTTTAGGCCGTTCGACATCGAAAAAAAAAGTTGCCTTTCCAAAATTATTAAAGTTATCGCCATGAATGAAAGTACCAGTATTTGTACGCAATGGATCAGCTATATAGACCATCAACGATTTTCAGTATACACGGGCCACACAGTGCTATAAATCGGGAAGTGGGATGGGTCATAATTTAAGCTGTCATGACTCCCCTCTCTATAGTCTTGCCGACTTTATTAATATCCACATGTCATTAAGAATGGTTAACAATTGCTCAAATGTTTCGGTCTGGTTTCAACAACCCTACTTCATTAAAATCACCAGGGTACATCATTAACTGCTGCCATCTTGGCCTTTTTCAAAACGCCGAAACAGAAATTGGCCTGACAGTAAACTACAGCATGACGTAGTCAAGTATTGACTCAGGAAGAAAAACAGAAATCGGTGGAAAATACGGTAAAAACGCAATTACGACGTACATTGACTTTACGAGCACGTTTTAAAAAGACATTTATAATCTTAATGTAATTTTTATTATGTGTAAAAATGACTTCAAAAAACAGTCGTTGATGACTGGGCTATCAGCCTTTCATCAATATGTTCATGTGTTAAATATTGACACATTTACTCTTCATTTATTATCTCACTTATTTTGATTGTTTCGCACTTTTGATTATTTTCCAACTCACAAGTAGTACATGAGAAAGTGTATACATACTTATTCACTCATTTAATCGACGTTTGAGAGCCGCCTCCGATAATATTCACAACTTATTCACAACAATGCGGCGAAGCACCATCAAATAAAGTTGTTCATGACCCTTGAGACGGATTACACTGGTACGGAGTTGCCATCTTTAACATGCCTCGAAACCTTTAACTTTCCCGGTATTTGAGCGTTTTCAGTATGTTTTCTTTTGTTGCTAATATTTCTTGTTAATCACTTAGAGCGCCGTCCTCGAATATAAGCACCGGCATCAAATAAGGGTCGTTAAATCATATTTAACTCGTACTAAAACTATACATATAGCACTACAGTGCGGTACCCAGGTGCATGCGCAAAACAGACTAAGCGTAGCGAATATATATGCATGTTGCCTAAATTCGTTTGGGCACCGGAATTATTAGTTAGCTTTCTTACAAACTATGGTTAATTTTGAAATGAGTGCGTATTCAAGTTGGCACTGCCAATGCATGATATCATGCATAGTGTGGAAGGATAATGAAAATTTACCCAATAATTCAACTTGCTAGAAACTTATTTTCACTAATGACAGATTTATTTAAACACGCTGACCTCGTCAACCGAAGCTGCTTTCCACGAGGGGCGTGCGAAAAGTATACAGAAAAGAATTATAAAACTATTTACAAAATTATATAAGATATATAGTATTATATGAACTAACAAACTAAGGTAGTAATCTATATACAGATAATATTAACATCTATGTTAATTAGCTATCAGTCAATGTGAGTAGTGATTTTCTTTCGAAAGGAAGAAAAGGATTTGCTCTCTCTTATTTCTTTAGGAATAGAATTCCAAAGGTGTGCTCCGTCATACACGAAACTTTTTTTCATATTATTAGTACGTGGTTGTGGTAAACAAAGACTACTTGAAATGTTCCGAAGTTTGTAGTTTGTCACCTCACCCTTATATGTGAAGAGATTACTGAGTGATTTCGGTCCCATTTTGTTCAATAATTTGTACATGATTTTTGCTTTACTTTTCTTCCTTTCTGTTTTAAGTGGCTTCCAACCCAATGCTTGCAATGCAACAGAGTGATCTATGTCATTGCTCATATTCAAAATAATCCGAGCAGCTCTGTTTTGTAGTTTTTGGAGTCTTTTTGATTGCGTTTCTCCAAACACATCCCATACTTCACAGCAGTAATCAAAATATGGGCGAACCATAGCATTATATACAGAAAGAAGTGTTTGCTTATCAGCAAATTCTTTTAAACGTCTAAGAGCCGATATTCCAGATGTAATTTTCTTGCAAATATTCTCAGTGTTAGTTTTCCAAGATAAATGCTGGTCAATTGTCACTCCAAGAGTTTTGGATTCATAAACTTGTTTAATTGACTCGTTTTCAATTTTCACGTTTAGTTGCAAATTTGAAATATTTTTTATCATTTGTTTTGAACCAATTAACATAAACTCAGTCTTAGCAACATTTAGACTAAGTTTATTGGCAATTAGCCATTTCCTAAGTTTTTCCAAATCAGAATTCACT